>PVLC010004142.1:0-88245 GCA_004027655.1 Graphiurus murinus
TGATCTACAAATTCAATGCAATACCCATGAAATTGCCAAGGACGCTCCTCACAGACATAGAAAAATCAGTCCTTAAATTCATCTGGAAAAACAAAAAGCCCAGGATAGCTAAAGTAGTTCTTAGCAATAAAAATCATGCAGGAGGCATCACAATACCTGACTTTAAACTCTACTACAAAGCCACAGTAATAAAAACAGCTTGGTATTGGCACAAAAATAGATACATAGACCAGTGGAGCAGAATAGAAGCCTCAGAAACAGACCCACAGACTTACAGTCAACTGATTTTTGACAAAGGAGCCAAAAATATACACTGGAAAAAGGATAGCCTCTTTAACAAATGGTGTTGGCAAAACTGGTTAACCATATGCAGGAAACTGGAAATAAACCCCACTTTCTCACCCTGTACAAGAGTCAACTCAAGGTGGATCAAGGACCTGGAAGTCAGACCAGAGACCTTGCAGATACTTGAAGAGGGCATAGGACCAACACTTGAACACATAGGCACAGGTAAAAACTTTCTCAACAGGACCCCAAAAGCACAAGGATCCCTTAGGAAGATCAATCCATGGGATTGCACTAAACTGAAGAGCTTCTGCAAAGCAAAGGAAACTATCAAGAACCTCAACAGAGAACCTACAGAGTGGGAGAAAATTTTTGCCAGTTACACTTCAGATAGAGGTTTAATAGCTAGGATATACAAAGAACTCAAGAAAATCGCAACTAATAAAGCAAATAACCCAATCAAAAAATGGGCAAAGGACCTAAATAGACACTTCACAAAAGAAGAAATACAAATGGCCAATAAATGTATGAGGAAATGTTCCACATCATTGGCAATCAGAGAGATGCAAATCAAAACTACCCTGAGATTTCACCTAACTCCAGTCAGAATGGCAATCATAAAAAACATGAACAACAACACCTGCTGGTGAGGGTGTGGAGAAGTGGGAACCCTAATACATTGTTCGTGGGATTGCAAACTTGTGCAACCACTGTGGAAAACAGTATGGAGGATCCTCAGATGAATGAGAGTGAACCTACCATATGACCCAGCAATACCACTACTGGGTATATACCCACCAGAATGGAAACCAAATTATCAGACCGATGCATGTGTATCTATGTTTATAGCAGCTCAATTCACAACAGCCCAACTATGGAAGTAGCCAAGATGTCCAACCACAGATGAATGGATTACAAAACTATGGGATATATACACAATGGAATTTTACTCAGCCATAAAGAATAATAAAATCATGTTCTTTACAGGGAAATGGATGCAACTGGAAAACATTATGTTAAGTGAGATTAGTCAGTCACAAAGAGTTAAGAAGCATATGTTCTCCCTAATATGTGGATGCTAGGGAGAAGATGGGGCATAGGCGGGTCTCCAGATGAAAAGGAGAGATCCTCGATAAGCAAAGAAGTTGATTTAATTGTAGCGGATGCATGGGGCAAAGGGACACCCTAAAGCACATGATGTAATTACACAATCATATCAAGGTCACTCACTGAAGTGAACCTGAGGGGGAGGGAGGGGGAGGGAATGGGGTGGGATTCGGGGAAGGGGTCAAACGAGAATTGTGTGCACATATGTGGTTAACAATTTGTACTTAACAAAGATGTATGCTATATTGCACAAATTACTACAATTAAAAATTTTAAAAAAAGGAGTTCAAAGGTAGACATTGTTTCAGAAAATGTCAGATTTACATTTACCTACTACCTGTCATGTATGATCTCAGGTAACGTCACCAAGAATATGACAGAAGCTAACTGCATACCACCTGCACCTTATATTATAATTGAAAAAACCTTTTTGCCTAGGCAATAATAAACTTATAATCAGAAAATTTCATATATTTAATAATGTATAAAGAAGTGACAGAAGAGCACCAGAGAATATATGATTTATACTTTTAGGGGCATTATCACATATTTTTCCAATTAAAATCTAGATTACTTATCATTTTAAGTAAGCCATCTATCACCAAGATAAATGTGCATTTGTAGAAACTGAAATGTCAGAAGATGCTTTTTCAGTCAAATTACATCGTAGTTGCATTTAAACATATGTAAAGCTTTACTTTGTAAACTAAATATAGATGGTGATGTGTTCTCCTTGTAAAATATGGAATCCCTTTTTCTTTCATAAAGACAAACTGGATGTGTGACTGATCAGTCTTTGAGAAGACAGAGTACTTATATAAGAATGATTGGGCATTAAGTTTGACTTATTTCTGACCTAGAAAATACAAATATCCCTTAGAGTATGTAATGCTACTTTCAGTAACTATGCAGAGCATTCAAAAGGTTTTAGTTATTTTAAAAATTTGCCAGTGAAAATATTACTGAAATGTCTCCTCCAAGGTCAAGGTATATTTATATTAAGACAAAAGGAATATAAATGAATATTTAAGTCATAAAACTAGATATATAATTTAAGTATCAAATATTATTATACATATTATACCATCATAATTAACATTCATTTAAGTCTTACTAAGCGCTTTTAAACTTTGGATGTTTTGCATCATTTACCCACCCCAGAAATCCCAAATGACATGTACGAGTATTATATTGCAAAATATAATAATAACCTTATACTGAAAATGAGTAAACTAGACACATAGAAGATAGTAAATTCTTCAACCCAGAGTAAATATGGGTTGAAATACTAATTCAGACACTAGTATAGAAACTATAGCACTTACAGACACTATAAGACCCTAATGTTTTCACCATATGTTTTCATTTTATAACCAAAATAATGTATTTACTTATAAACTAAATGTTATTTGAAGAACATTAAGAAAATGTATTCTTTCCATTATTAAGGTGCTATTGTACATTTCTTTTGCTATCTTCAATTATATAATTTATTATGAGATGTTTTGTTCTTAGGTGAAAAGGTATTTCCATATGACAGGATCAAGATAGGTAGCAACACAGCCTTAACAGCAAGAATGACAGATAAGATTAGTATTGCTGATGGCAGAGTATGAATGGACACAGAGAATGGAATGCCTATATGCAAACATAGACTACATATAACCAGTATTAATTCTGGTCAAACACAAGGATTTATCTCACATATAATCAATGAACTTTTTGTAGTAAACATAATTTGTTTGTATGTGTTGACATGAGCTTCTGTAAGATTTCTTAGAATTAGTCCAAGCTAACATTAGCTAGAAAAAAAAGGAGAGACCTAAAAAGTTCAATAAAAAGAAAAAAAAGAAAGATAGTTTTAATTGAGCACTATTTCAATATGAAATTACACTGTAATATAGCTGCTAAATGTGGTGTGAAACTACACTGCAAAATAGAATTAAAATCAGTGCAAGCAATGACCATGTCACATAGCCTCTGAAATATGATGCTTATACTTTGAAACTTTATTTTACAACCAAGCAGAAACATGTAAAAGATACTGCTGAAAAATCCAGAAGTATTATTCTGGAGAAAAGCACACATCCCATTGTTCAAGATGAGAACTATTTTACTAAAGATACATAACATTTTAAATGATTTTTAAAACATTATCAATCTTCATCATTCTTAGTCTTTACCATGATTTCTTAATGTGGGTTTTATTCCCTCATTTTCAAAACTGGATATTTTTCTCATTTTATTGATGATAGAACTGGATTTGAGAAAAGTGAGATAATTTTTATAGAGACTAACTAATAGCAAAAGTGGTAAAAATATGGCAACAATAATTTATTTATCACTAAATGCTGTGTGAGTCACTCTTTAAGTGCTTGACATATTTTAGCAAATTACTTTCTAACCATAATTCCCAGAGAAAGTGGTTAATGAGTGATAGAGTCTGAACATCAAATCATGTGCTACAATGGTAAAGCTTATGTCCACTTAAGTTGAATTAAAGATGAATATTTAGCTGGGTGAAAAGTAGGGTTCTGAGATTTATTTGCCTTTCAATCATGAGCATATCACTTTTTCTTATTTGGGTCTTTTTTTTTCTTTTTTTATAAAGTGAAGATGCTGGCTGTGTCATAATGCTTCTATAAAAATTTTGAATCATTATGTCATAGACCACTTTTCTCTCTTTGATAATTTACCTGTTCTTTAGTATAGTATTTTTGTTCCAAATGTATTATTGCAGAGTGTGTAAATCTTATTTTTATCTCATTGTGTTGTTCTAATAACTTAATATTTATGCTTTTTCTCATAAACCAGTTATTTGTAATTTTCTTCAGAAAATGCAATAGTTGTAAGATTTTTATTGTTTTGCTCTTCTAAAATTTATCTTTTTCAAACATTGTTTACATATGTTTTTAATATTACATGCAGAAATTTTGAATGAGGATCATTTTTTTCTACTTATATAATTTAATGAGCATATGTTGTTTGTACCAGTTATTTCCTTTTAAAGGACTGTCTATTACTTAAATTCCCAGAAGTAAGCCTACACAGCCACCTCCTACTTCCTTGATGTCACCTTCCCACTGACATTTCCCCCTCTAATGTTCCTCCATTCCATTTTGGCCATGTTCCCCATCCCAGAGCCAAATCTTAGATATCAAAACTAGTAGTTACTGAAATGATTAGTCCATTCATTATATTCTCCAATAATAATATCCACTGTTTATAACGTACTCTCTTTGAAACAATATTATCAGTAAATCCATTGTTGACTGAAACCCTTCTTTCTCATATAAAATTTATCCTTTTTCTAAAAACCTCTCTTTATATGATTATTCCTATGGTTTGTCAACTTAATATTATCTTACCAGTATTCCAAATGTCATCCTTCTCCCATTATATTCTCTTTTTAAATTAATTAGTTAATTAATTTATATATTTATTTTGGTGCTAGGGATTGAAACCAGGGGCATTCAAATTTGAGTTACACCCCCACAGCTCTATTTTATTTTATATTTTTTTTATAATCAGAGTTTTTATAATCAAGTTTTTATAATCAAGTTGCTAAGAGTTTCACTAATTTGCTGAGACTGGCTTTAAACCTGTGATTCTTCTATCTCAGTCTCCCAAGTACTAGGAATCAAAGTATGTGCCACCAGGCCTGGACTCCCATTAGCTTTTAATAATACTTAAGAACCTTGAATTATCACACACCATACATTTCTCCATTAGTTTGTCATTTCCAATATCTCAAGCTTTCATTCATGTTGCTTTTCTTATGTTTCTATTTTACAGCCACTCTGGAATTAAAAATGTATATCCTTATAGAATATTTAAAATTCATAGTATTTACATGCAGCTTTGTTTCTATCTGGAATGACCATTTTTCTTAATTCTTTCAAAAATATTAATTGATACTTATGTGATAGCTTAGCAAAACATCAGTGAAAAAGAAAAATAAGAAACTCATATAGAACATATATCTTAGTGATATGGGTAAAATAATAGTACAAATGATATATTGTGTTATAGAATAACAAAAACAATGAAAATCGTAAAAAAATCAAGAGAACTAGCAACAGTAGACAGTAAAATCTTATTTTTACAAATAAGTGAACAAGTTAGCCACGAGAATATTTTTGATGAAATGCATTCTTACACAGAGCAGAGGAACAGCAAACACCATAAGGCTGCTATTTCTCCTTATTTTTCTTACCTAAAATAACATATTGGGCTAAGATATCAGTGAGATTCTAGATAAGGTAAACAACACTTTGATATATATATATATATATATATATATATATATATATATATATATATATATATATATATATATATATATGTATATGTGTGTGTGTGTGTGTGTGTGTGTATCAAATACTTTCATCTAACACTTTACTTTCAGTAAGACACACCACACAGTTAATTAATCTGTGACTCAACCTTAAAATTCATGTTGACAATTCTGGTACCTGTTTTTTGGAAGTAGAAGATGATGAGGCCCATGAAGAGCACATCCCAATTTGCTCATTAGAGTCTCTTTCATATATTTTCATACAGCCAGATGCCAGATGACCACATATGCATCACTGACCTGAGCTCAGTTATGTGGTTGTTCCTGGATATAAGGAAGGTTGGGAAAGTTATTTATTATGGATGTCCTTATGTCCTACTTAGAAATTCTCTAATAATTAAAGAAGACAAGTATAGATACTAGAAGTTTGGTCCCATATAATTTCATTGAGCAATTGATTGAGGATTATAATAACATAAAGTTGATTTTAAAATTCCATTAACAAGAAAAACTCTCTTAATAACAATCATAAACACATGAAAGTAGTGTAGTTGAAAGCAAGTAATAGTAGTTGAAAGCATACAATGTTTCTTACATTAGTGGATAGATAGTCTGCTTGGTGAAACATAATCATATCCCTTAAAACTTTCATTTGGATGATGATTGACTTGGACAGAAATATTATTTAGGGCAAGTAAGTTTTTTTCAGTAATGAGACAGAACTTTGGAGTGCACTTAAACATATTTTTCTCTTAAAACCCTAAATAAATGCTTCAGAATTTCAGATCTAACAATGTAATCCTTCCGTATCACCCTGACTTTTTGGGCTGTGAACAAGTGTCCACATATAGAGGACTGCATATAGTATAGTACCTGATATTTATCAAACACTCACTGTATAATAGACATTGTTCTAAATATTTGTTGTGTATTTATTCATTTAGTCATACAACAACTCTGTGGTAAGAGTATTGTTTTATTTTACTAAAAAATAAATTAGGCCAAAGACTGCAAGAAATTTATGTAAAATCATTATAATAACCAGAGGAAGAGTCAAGACCAAATCTAAGTTTTGGCTTCATTATTACACATATACAAATAATTTAACATATCTATTTTCTCCGTTGATTTACTGATGACATATTTATAAATAAATCTAAAATAAATATTAAATTTATAAGATCTAATATATGTCCCTTAAAGACAAGCTATTTTTCCTTCTTTTCAATGATTTAAAAACGTGGCTCTAATAAAGCCAGTTAATGAAATGTGGATTGGAGTATTATTTAGAAGTTCAGGCAATTAAGAATTTTAAATGTTCCATTTAACACAATTTCAAAAATTTATGTTTATTAAAGTGGTAAATTTTAGGTAACTATTTCCTGTTCTTATTAAAGTTTTGAAAATGTGAGAAAAATTAATACATATATTTTTAAACTATAATATATATATCATATATATATCACTATATATATATCACTATAAAATATATATATATCATCGAGGTATGGTTGACAATTCTGTGTAATATATATATTACACAGAATATATATTATATTATATGTAATATATATATTACACAGAATATATATTATATATATATATTACACAGAATTGTCAACCATACCTCGATGATCAGTTGACAGAAAGAAAAGTGGGTGAAGGAATGAATGCATCAGCTGTAACCATCATAAAATGGTTGTTCATAAAATGAGTTGTTCATACGAATATTGGGAAAACATCTCACAGACTTTTTTCTACTTTATTTTCAAAACATTTCTTTAACATATATTCTTGTAAAATATAGTTTTAAATTTAATGTTCAGTACCTAATTTCTGTTATTCTGAAGATTTTTGAAGAGTAACCTTGAACGATTTTATGTAAAGCAAGATTATCTGTTCATGAAGATGTGGGGTTATCTCCTTTTTCACTATGATTTATCTTAATTATCTTTTAATTGGGTGTTTCAATAGGATGTCTCAGGAATACACAGTTCTAAAAACTTAAGTCATTAAAGATTTCACTAATTATATTGTCCTTCAAGACTTTTCAGAAAACTTTCTCTTTTATTTAAAAATCTTGAAATATGTAATAAAAATGAGCATAAAAACATGGAATATCCTAGAAGATACACAATTCTGTATTTGTCAGAATGTATAGCCACATTCGACACAATAACATCAGAGGTAATGTATGTATTTCTTCAATACTAAACCTTACGTGTCCCCTAGATTTCTGTGTTAAGTGGGTTCTATTTTATTTTTCTTTCTCTAAATGTTCTGAGTTAGAAAAAATATATTATTATGGAAAAGGTATTGTTTATGCGGACACATTAATATTATCATGAATCTCAGATCCACAATATACTAGTGTTACAAAATACTAGAGAGCTATAGATAATAGAATTGTTTCATACAGAAGGCTTTCATATATATAATTGGCAGTTTGACACTAGTGATAGGGAGCACGTTCATTTTATGTGTTTTTGCCAGGGGATTGGGTTTGGAAGTAAGACTTTGAGACTGTACCTGCAGGTCCCAAGTCAGAACCATGAGGTCTAATAACCCAGAGACATTTAGCGGATCAACAGCCTCTATGGCAGATAAACTGCATTTTATTTCTTTATTACCTTTCACTGGATCAGTGGGCAACCACTTCCAGATTTTGTCTGGATCTAGAAAAAAGTCTGTGGCATGAAATACTTGAGAGGTATGGGCAGCAATAGGTGTCATCAGCCAGTCAGTGGATTTGTGGAGTAGAAGAAAAAAGAGAGCACTTCCATTGGTGATTGGCAAGTTTAAGGCTCCTGGACCCAGACGCAGGAGAGATTTCAGGGTTATCTTGGTCACATTGAAGATGAGTGGGGTGAAGCCTATGTGGACAAAGTCTGAAGAATGATTTCTGCAAAGGATTTTTTTTTTTTTGGTACTGGGAGTTGAACTCAGGGGCATTCTACCTCCGAGCTATACCCCCAGCCCTATTTTTTATTCTTTATTTTGAAACAGGGTCTCACTAAGTTGCAGAGTGCCTCACTAGGTAGCTGAGGCTGGCCGTGAACCCGGATCCTCCGGTCTCAGCCTCCCGAATGCTGGGATTACAAGTGTGCGCCACCATGCCCGGCTTCTGCAAAGGATTTTAAAGAAGAATGATGATATAGATGTAGAAAAATAAATACAAACCTCACATAAGCTGGCTGATTCTATGGCTGCCTTCACAGAGAATTTCAGAGGACATGCAATGAGGCTAGAACAATTAACCATGGCCCAAATGTATTCTAAGCCTGAAAGTTCCTGAGAGAAGTCTCTATATCTGAAGTACCTTAGCAAGGAGGAATTTTTAGTTTTTTTAATACTAGGTTTGGATTTTTTTGTGATGCATTTTGTGTTGGCTTAATTTCCCACATTATTTATTATTCATATAAATATATATACATATAATTTTTGTTATATTTTTAATTTGCTAAGTAGATATATTATTTTTTCTTCCTTCTCATTTTTACACTACCTATTCCATTTGTCTTCCTTTCTTTTTTTATTTTTCTCTTTTTTCTTCTTTTCCTTATATTTTTTTTATGTTCTACATAGTTTAAAATTAATTTTGTATTCTTTAATGCCTCCTTTTTCAGAATAATGTATACTGCTCCCATTTTCTTCTCTTTAGTTAAAGGAGAAAGTTTCAGATAATGGAGGCCATTTCAAATAGTTTTATTTTAAAATAGTATATGATTTCTTTTCTAGCTGTCTGTTACTGGTGGTTGCTTTTTACCTCAAAGCAGTGCTAAGAATTTAACATAGAACTTTGAACAAATGCAGTGGGTGCTTTGATGCTGAGATACCCCCAGCTTGGAACACATTTTAAAGGCAAAACAACTCAATAAAATGATACACAACTCATTTGAAATGAATCACCCCCAACTGATGAATAAATGCCAATGTAGAAAATATGAAAAACCAAGGTCAGATATCTCCAAGAATTTATAATTTCCTATTAACTTATATTAAAGTAAATGAAATGCCAGACAATGAATTAAAATCAATGATCAATAAACTTGAAAAGAAAAACAAAACAAGGAAGGCATTATTGAAGACAATGCAGGATATGATAGAACATTTCAATGAATAGATAGAGATTTTGAAAGATAACAAAATAAAAATCTTGGAAGTTTAATCTCAATAAGTCATATAAAAATTCAGTGGAAAGTCTTACAAGTAGACTTAGATCAAACAATAGAAAATCATGAGGTTCTGAAGACAAGTTGGATGAACTAGTGCATTCAGACAATAATTCAAGAAAAAAGAGAAACTATGAACAGCATATATAAGATTGCTAAGAAAATATTAAAAACCTTAGTGAGGCACTCTGCAACTTAGTGAGACCGGTTTCAAAATAAAGAATAAAAAAATAGGGCTGGGGGTATAGCTCGAAGGTAAAATGCCCCTGAGTTCCATCCCCAGTACCGCAAAAAAAAAAAAAAAAAAGAAAATATTAA
The DNA here is from genome assembly GCA_004027655.1 of Graphiurus murinus. Lineage (NCBI taxonomy): Eukaryota > Metazoa > Chordata > Mammalia > Rodentia > Gliridae > Graphiurus > Graphiurus murinus. The sequence continues at coordinate 10,180 of PVLC010004142.1, forward strand.
AAACCAAATTCAAGACTCATATGTCTTGAGAAAGAGTGAAGATATAGGCTAATGGAATAAAAAGCCTATTCACTGAAATAATAGCAGAAAAATACTAATCTTGGAAATAAGATGGAAATGTAGATACTAGAGGAATTTAGAACTTCAATTGAACTTTTTCTATAAGAACTTCTCCACAACATGTTATAGTTAAAATGCTAACACTTCAGGACAAGAAAAAGATTTTAAAAGCTACAATAGGTAAATACCAAGTCAATCATAAAGACACACTTATAAGAATAATAGCAAATTTCTTAGAAGAAACTCTTAAGTCTAGAAGGGAAAAGAATGATGTTAATCCCTGAACAAAAATATATGCCAATCTTAAATTACTATACCAAACAAACCTATTTTCAGAATTGAAGGAGAAATAAAAAGTTTCCATGAATACTTTAAGTAGTAGAATTAATGACTATTTAAACAGCATAGAAGAAGAATCTTAAGGGAATTCTACCCACAGAAGAATATAAAACTAAGCAAGAGAATATTGGAAAGAAAAAAAATCTCATCAGAAGAGTTGATAAGCATATTAGATATAGGAATGAATATAACATTAGCAATAAAATAAAATGACAGGAAGTAATGCATACATTTCTATAATACTGAATGTAAATCATCTACATTCTCATAATTAAAAGATATAGACTGGCAAATTAGATTAAAAATATTACCCAAAAGTGTGTTGTCTGCAAGGAACATACCTCATCCATATTGAACTCAGACTGAAAGTGAAATGGATAGAAAATGATATTCTATTCAAATAGATTATGAAAGCAAGGAGGGGGTAGTTATTCTCATATCTTACAAAGCTGATTTCAAGCCAAAATTAGTAATAAGAGATAAATGATATCACTACATATTGACAAAAGGAAAAACCCAACAAGAAGATATAATTGTAAATAATTTTGCCTTGGATATCAGTCCACCCAATTTTATAAAACAAACCCCACTTCACATAAAGAAACAGATAGATCTCAAAACAATAATAGCAATTATCTTCAGAACAACACTCTCAAAAATAGATAAGGCATCCAGACAATAAGACTCTACAGAGTAAAACTATGCTTTAGTTCAAATGGCTTAATAGACATCTACAGAATATTTCATTCAAAAATAGATAAATGGGGGGAATTTCCACTCCTACTGAAGATGGAGGAAGAGGGTTATAGCCAGACCCAAAATGGAGTCTGTGGGTAGGAGGAGACCGTAAACATCAGGAGGCAAGAGGGGCTGAGGTGATGATTCTGGGCTTGTTGGTCAAGGAGAACTTCTGTGCTCCTGGACAGTGCATGATCCATACTCTAAAAGGATTGTTTACAGCTGCTGCCCATGACTTTTAAAAATGATTGGATCCTGTTCCTGTCATTTCCCCTTTGTGAAAAGTCCCCTCCCTCTGCTACATAAAAGAATCCCCTCTGAGGACAATAAATGAGGAAGCACCAGGACACTCTCCTCTTGCTGTGTCCTTGTGGTAATCAGGGCAAGCAATGTGCTCATCCTGCTTGGGAACCCCTCCTGACCACAAGCCTGGGGGCGGTCTGGGCTGGGACTCCAGAGACACTGGGGAACTACTTGGGCCAGTGGTCAGGGAACCAGGTATTGTAGGCTGTAAGGGGAAGACGGTCCCCTCAGATAAATACATTTGTTTCTTTTATTCATGAACCTTTCTTTAAAATATATACTCTAGATTGAGTAAGTAAATGTAAAAGACTAGAAAATTACAGTTCAAACAGTTAGGAACAGACCCATCTAAATTACAAAGGTGATGGTGATTTTCCCTTGATTTGGGAAAAATGAGGAGATTATAGGAATATTTAGAAATCAGAATCCAAAAGCATAGGTTATTGGTTAAAGAAAGGTGGAGATTTCAATTTTGGCTAACTGGATGGAGAAGGGTGTTATAAATTACTAACTTCTGTTTCTTTCAAGCCTGTATCACATACACATTATCTATTCTCTGTAAATGCTGCTTTCATATAGTTTTTACAAATACCTTAAAATGCACCACCAGCACACACATGGAAAGAAAATACAAACTTAAAAAAATTAAAAAGAAAGAAATCGAAGTGCATCATTGCTTGTCACAGCATGAAGCAGTGATCACTGTGCTCTGTAGAATGGGTGTACTCAGAATTATATAGTGATCATTTCTGAACCTTAAAGATCGATATCTCATTATGTGCCAGCAATCATGTATCTCCCCAATTTTTTTCTCCTTTTTTGCTATTTATCTGCAACTGCTTTATAATTTCACTGGGATTTCCAAGATTTTCTCTCTTTCCCTTTTCATCTATCTGCTGCACTTGATACCAATTTGTTTTCTATCTATCCTGACATGTGGGCGTCTCTTCCAATAGGGCTTCAATTTTCAAGGTGCTACAGTGACAGCCATATGACCACCCTAGCAATATTTCTTTACCTCTTCTACAGATAGGTTATTTTGCAGACTCAATTCCACAAAGTGAAAAAAAAAAAAAACTTACCTCCACAATTATCAGATTTAAGTGGTTTTGCCATGCAAAGAAGGAAAAAAAAAAAGACCACCCTCTGTCTGCAGGGATAAAATAGGCAGTTCTAAATTATCATGGATTGCACAGGTATTGAAAAAGATCAAGTCAGACAAACTTGATGCTATGAAAGTATCATTTCAAATATTAAACTTAAAATTGAATATATGGTTGCATTTCCTAAACTAATACAGATCCCTCTTTCTAAAGTGTAGAAAATATTTCAATTTTGTTTATGTCACAACTAAATATTAAAAATAACATAAAATGAATGTAAATGTTTTACAAATGTTCTAAAAACTTTTAATAATTCTTTTTATCAGCATAGGCACATAGCATATTACTATTTCATAATGCAAATATTTAGCTAATCTTAGTTGATTTTTTCTTCCTTTGCCATTTTGCAGGATGCTTAGTTATTTCTCCATGCATTTTTGTTATCTTTTCCTCCATACCCTTCAATATATAAAGAAATAGAGCCGGGTGTGGTGGCCCACGCTTGTAATCCCAGCATTCGGGATAAAGCATATATATATATATATATATATATATATATATATATATATATATATATATATATATATACATATATGCTTTACACTTTGGACAAGTTAATAGAATAACTGATTCAGATATCTATCATAGAGAATAGCATAATTTCACAGCCATGCAGATTATATAGTTTTTTTTAAATATTATGATTAAAGGAAAACTAAAAATAGACAAACACAAGTTGTATAAAGTTGTTCAACTTAGATTCTAAAAACTGTCAGGAAAGTAAAACAAAAGCTGCAGTGCTTTTAGTATAGTCAATATTTTTGAAGTTGATAGATTATTTGGTCATTACTTAATATATTATACAGCAAAACTGACACATTCTTTCTCATGTTTAATGTTACCCTAGCTCCTAATCAGAGATACGTCTTTACAGTATGTTTGAAATTAAAGAAAAGACATGATACTCAACATTTTGAAATTGTTTTCTTATATTTTAAAATTCGTGTATTCATTTAAGTATCTACATAATGTAGTCATAACAGTGCAGAAAATCAATAATTTTAAATAAATGTATTTAGTTTTAAGGAAATATATTTTAAATTAGCTAAAAACTGCAAATTTCCAACATTCCTTTCATTTCATCTATAACAAGGTAAGAACTGAAAATATATCAAATGTAGTATTATAAGCTCTCCTGTGGCAGTTTCCATAATGGAAATATACATTACTCTGGGGCTTACACCACCATTTACTTTAATTTGATCACTTTAATTAAATCAAACAGTGTTAGAATTCTCAAGAGAGTAATTGCTCTGCTTAGGATAACTCCATTAGAAATACTTGAAATATGACTATTTTTATAGTGTATGTTAAGAGCTAGCTAAAAACATAGTGCAATAAAAAGTGAACTTCCAAGGAACGTTAGAAATATTATATTTTAAGCTTTTTTTAATTGGGAAAAAAATAAGAAAGCAAGCCAAGTAAACAGTCAGAATATTAGGTAATAAATGTTATATTAGCCAAGACTGGTGGCATATTTCTGTAATCCCAGTATTTGAGAGGCTGAGACAGAAGGATTGCAGGTTTTGTGGCTGGCCTCAGCAACAAAGCAAGCAGAGGTAGTAACTCTCATACCTGACAAAGCCGACTTTAAGCAAAAACTTATCAGAAGAGATGAAGTGAGTAATTTTCTACTAATAAAAGAAAAAAACCAACAAAATAATGTGGTGATACTAAGCAGAAATTAACAGATTTCTAGACCCATACAGCCTATCTAAACTGAACCAAGAGTATATAGAAAGCTAAGCCAACCAATAGCAAGCAAAGAAATAGAAACAGAAATAAAAATACTCCATTAAAGAAAAGCCCAGGCCCAGATGGATTCCCAGAAGAATTTTATAAATCTTTATAGAAGAATTAAACATAATACTTCAAAAAAATCCCACTCACAATAGCACTCCTAAAAATAAAATACTTAGGGATAAACCTAACCAAAGAGGTAAAAGAACTCTATAAGGAAAACTATAAAAAGTTGAAAAAAGAAATTGATGCAGATCTTAGAAGATGGAAAGATCTTCCATGCTCTTGGATAGGCAGAATAAATATCATCAAAATGGCCATCTTCCCAAAAGTAATCTACAGATTCAATGCAATACCCATGAAATTACCAAGGTCACTCCTCACGGACATAGAAAAATCAGTCCTTAAATTCATTTGGAACAACAAAAAGTCCAGAATAGCCAAAGTAGTTTTTAGCAACAAGAACCATGCAGAAGATATCACAATACCTGACTTCAAACTCTACTACAAAGCCACAGTTATAAAAACAGCATGGTATTGGCATAAAAATTGATACATAGACCAATGGAACAGAAGAGAAGATTCAGAAACAGACCTATGGGCTTACAGTCAATTGATTTTTGACAAAGTAGCCAAAAATATACACTGGAAAAAAAGATAGCTTCTTTAACAAATGGTGTGGGCAAAACTGGTTAACCATATGCAGGAAAATGGAAATAAACCCCACTTTCTCACCCTGCACAAGAGTCAACTCAAGGTGGATCAAAGATCTGGAAGTCAGGCCAGAGACCTTGCAGACCTTGTACATTTTTATTTTGAAACAGGGATTAAATAATGTGCAGAGGGCCTCACCTTGTTGTAATGTGAGTTATTTGCAAGCCACATGTTGTTAGATTATGGTCTTTCATCTATATTACCAGTCTATTATTTTTAACTGGGGAGTTTAGACCTTTGACATTAAATGTTATCATTGAAAGATTATTTTTATTTCCTTTTATTTTGAGTTACATTTTATATTAGATATAATGTTATTTCTGTTATTTCTCCACTGCTTCTTTGCTAATCTGGTGGAATTCATCCCATTCTATGGTTCTTATATTTTTTCCTGTTTATTTCTGTTTTATTATTTTAAGTGTTTTCTCTAGTGCTGACTTGTTACAGATTATTTTAACTTCTCTTTTTCTTGGAAGATTTTTATTTCTCTGTGAATTCTAAAAGACATCTTTGCCATATACAGCAGTGATTTTTGGAGGTTGTTTTCTTTAAGAGGTTAGAGTATATTATGCCAAAACCTCTTGACTTTCATGATTTAGGTTAAGAAGTCCAGAGTGATTCTTATTGATTTGACCCTGAATGTCACAATGCAGTTAAGATTTTTCTCTTTGACCACTATGTTAGCCATTTTCATTTTTATGTAGTTTGGAAAAAATTCTTCTTTGACCCTGTTTGATTGGGGTTCTGAATGTCTCCTATCTGTGGTTTTCCTTCTCATTTTTCAAAGTTGGGTAATTTTCTGCTATTATTTGAAGAGGTTTCTAATAACCTTGGTTTGTGCTTCTAGACCTTTTTTAAAGCCTAGTATCACTAAATTAAGTCATGTCAAATTATTCCAATTTTTTTGAATATTGTTTATGCTTTCTCTACATTGTTTAAGGCATGATCAGTTTTATATAAGCTGTCTTCTATGAGTGAGACTATATTCTGTGTGCGGTAGTCTGCCAATGATGATTTCTATTGAGAACTATTTTATTTGGTCTATTTTATTTCACTCGTGTCCTCTTGATCTTATTCAGGGCCTCAGTTTTTTATAGTATGTTATTTCATAGCCTGCACAATTTCTCTGATTTCATTTCTATGTCTTAGTTCATACTGAAAATCAAAATTCTGAATTCTCACATTTTCTAGAGTCCTTGTTTCATGATTTCCATTATTGTGATGCTGTGAGAGTTTAATGTTTTCTTATTGGCCTTAATTCTCATGTTTTCAGGATACTTTGGTTTATCTCTTTTGTTTTGCTATCTTCTTCTTCTTTCTATGGGATTCCTATGTCTATTCCTTGTCCCTTTATATTAAGACTGATGCTGGGGGTATATATTTGTCTCAATGACTGTCTCAATTAATTAGAATTTTGAGTTAGTCTCCCAGAACCTCGTTAATAGCATATAGTACTTTTCCAGTGCAGGCAAGTAGCAGTCTCTGATTGAGTGCATGCTTCTTTGCTCTCTGGGTTCAATCTCAGCAGAGCCAAAGAATACAATGTTTTGAGCTATAGCTCAGGTGACTGAGTTTTAATGCCACAGGCACACTACTGCTGCTCTGCTGGTTTTGATCATATGAAACTCTGAGAAGGATTGACCTTCAGCCTATATGGTTGCAAGCTTAAATTCAGCAGTTCCAGAAATTACAATTTTCCAAGACTGCAAGCCTGGGTGGCTGAGCTTTAATACCCCAGGGAAACCACTGATGATCTGCTGGTTTCAATCACATGCAACTCTGTCTGCTAGTGGTATCCTTCTCTCTGTTGCACTGCCAACAAAGAGGTTGCAACATTTCTAACCCGTGGCTTAGCTGTCTGAGTTAAATTTCCCCAATATCACTATTGCTGCTCTATTAGCTATGACCGCATAAAACCCTACTGTCTCCTGGCCTCCCTACTTTCAGGGCCAAAACTCCACCAGATGAGAGATTATACTGTTCCAAGTTTGGGGCATAGGTGGTGAGTTATTTAGCCACAGTAACATCACTCTTGCACTGGTCATTGCTGTGTTACAAGACCTTGCCCACTGCCCCACTGGCTTTGGTTCTCATGATACCCACTTACTTGAACACACACAAAAATATTTGCATGAAAATATTTACAGAAGCTTTATGCACAACTGCTTAAATCTAAAAGTATTGTCACTCCTATTCTTCTGAGGGTCCTCCATACTGTTTTCCAAAGTGGTTGCACTAATTTGCAATCCCACCAGCAATGTATTAGGGTTTCCACTTCTCCACACCCTCTCCAGCATTTGTTGTTGTTTGTGTTCTTGATGATTGTCATTCTTATTGGGGTTAGGTGAAATCTCAAGATAGTTTTGATTTGCATCTCTGATTGCCAATGATGTGGAACATTTCCTCATACATTTATTGGCCATTGTATTTCTTCTTTTGTGAAGTGTCTATGTGGATCCTTTGCCCATTTTTTGATTGGGTTATTTGTTTTCTTAGCTGTGAGTTTCTTGAGTTCCTTGTATATTCTAGATATTAGTCCTCTATCTGAAGAGTAACTGGCAAAAATTTTCTCCCACTCTGTGGGCTCTTTGTTGAGGTTCTTGATAGTTTCGTTTGCTGCACAGAAGCTCTTCAGTTTCATGCAATCCCATCTATTGATATTCCATTGAGTTGCTTGTGCTATTGGGGTCTTGTTGAGAAAGTTTTTACCTGTGCCTATTTGTTGAAGTGTTGGGCCTATGCCCTCTTCAAGTAGCTGCAAGGTCTCTGGTCTGACTTCTGGGTGTTTGACCCACCTTGAGTTGACTCTTGTGCAGGGTGAGAAAGTGGGGTTTATTTCCATTTCCCTGCATATGGTTAACCAGTTTTTTCAGCACCATTTGTTGAAGAGGCTATACAAAATCATGTTATCTGCAGGGAAATGGATGCAACTGAAAAACATTATATTAAGTGATATTAGTCAGTCACAAAAAGTAAAAAAGCATATGTTCTTTCTAATATACCGATGCTAGGGAGAATATGGGGCATAACAGGGACTCCAGATGAAAAAGGATAAATTCTAGATTAGCAAAGAAGTTGACTTAACTGAATGTGATGCATGGGGGGTCAGGGATACACTAATGTGTATGATGTAACTTTCACAAATATATCAAAGTCAATCATTAAACTGAACTTGAGAAGGAGGAAGGGCGATGGAGTGAGGTGGGAATTGGGTAAGGGGTTAAATGAAAAATGTGTGCCTGTATGCCTTTATCAGTTTGTACCTAACAAAGATGTATGATTATAATGTGCCAATTAATAAAAAATAAAAGTATTATCACTTGATAGTACTTGAAAATGTTTACTTTATTTCTCTGAATGATTGAAATATTCTTTTATGTTTTGTATATATGTTATTTTTTTGCACTAAAAGCCAAGAAAGTATTTACCATTTAATGTTAAAAACTGTTACTGAACAGCGAAACACATTAAATATAGATCTACAAAAGACAATGACAGTCCTATTGTAGCAAAGGCATTCAGACAACTCTTACATGTTGACAGCATGTCTACTCAGCCTCTGTTTTATGGATACTTTTGGTTTTGTTTTTATTCGTATATATTATCCATAAATATCTAGTTTTGTCATTAATCCCTTGGCTGATGGTCTGCTGGTTCTATTTTTCTGGCCATGAGATGGTTGGTGACACCACATTTAGGACATCAAGTGACTGCCAGAAACAGAAGTGCTGAATTTTTTTCTTACCATCACATGAAAGAATAAGAGATCAGCATCCCTGACAGATGTACTCAGAGTGCAGGAGTGCAGTTCTTTTTATCAGTAGGCATTCATATGCTGTCTTTTGAATGGAGATATAGTTACATAGTAGTAAAAGAGTTGTCAAGGGTGATTGTCTTTAAGATTTAACCAAGAATTAAAGTTAAAATTCTATTCATCACACATGTGAGTCATAAAGGATTAGACAAAAACAAAGCAAAATCAAGAAGCACTAGTAAATTTCACCAATCTTAAGCTGATATTGTTTAATACAATTAATAACAATGTTTTGTTAACAATTAATAAAATTAAAATAAGGCTAGGAATGTAGGATGTAGCTCAGTGGTAGCAATTTTCCAAAGTGCATGAGGCCCTTTGTTTTATTCCCTGCACCACAAAAAATAAATAGATAAAAATAAGTAAATTATAGCTGAAAAGAAATTCCAAATGAACACAATGTCTAGGAAACAAGTATATACTGGGACTCTTGCATACAAATGTATTTATCTGTTCATCTGATGAAAATATAAGCAATGACTTTGGTAAATACAGCCATTCATCTTAAAGTCACTTATTTTCTTATCAATTTTGTGAGTTTAGTAAGTCAGTTTTATAAAGAAGTATTTGTGTTAAGTACAATTTGCAGATGAAGTTTGATATTGTGAGACAGGTTAAAAAAGAAAGGAGAAAGTAATAAAAAAAAAAAAAAACAGAGGAGAGAACCCAGCATACATGAATATGTATGAAAAGAAATATAGGCCTTGATGACCAGAGAAAAATATTGGACAACAATATATTGCTCAAATATATATCTGAGATCTTTTACCATACCATATAATTTCAGATCTAGTTGCCCTTTATGCACACAATTATGATTTTAAAGGAAGTTGTATTATGCTTCTTCTTTATGAAACACTATGTTATGTTTGCTTGTCTTTTGTGAAACTAAAATGGTCCTGAATTTTATGTATCATGTACAGAGCAGTTTCACCACTGTTTTCACAAAGAATGTGGAGGCAGTGGATGCCATGGAAATAGTGAAATTTTGACAACCTAAGGTACAGCTCTTGCTGTTCAGGTTCCATAACAGTAAAAGTTTACCAGTAGCAGTGGCAAAGCTTTAGAAAACAAAGTGTGAAAGAAGGGATAGAAGATGAGTGGACTCCATGATTAAAAGTTTTTCTGACCAACTTGGAATGAGAACCAACTTCTTGACACCCAAATACACCAGTAGTATTTAATTCTAAGAATAAAGATAATTCTTTTAGAATAAAGATAATTCAATTTCTTTTTTTGGTAAACTGTGAATTACTCTGCTGACATGAGATATATTTATGCCCTGATCCCATTGCCTTGGTTGTATACTGAGTACAATCAGAAGTGTCATGTTCCCACTAGCACCTTTTCCATGGTCCTACTCACACTGTAATTACTTGGTTTGAGCATGAGACCTAGATATTAACATTAGAAAAAAAAAAAAAAAACAGTGCTCTCCAAAGACAATGTAAAATGATTGTTGAATAATAGCTCACAAACTTCAGCTTGTATCAGAATCTTCTGGAGAACTTTATAATATAGATCACTAGGGCCAACCTCTAAACTTTCTTAGTAGAACTGTCAAAGGCCTAAGAATACAGATTTCTAAAAGCTTTAATATCATGTTAATGCTATTATTTAGGGGCCATGATTTGAGAACCAGTTGACTACATTGATGCTTAAAATATTAATATGGTTAAAAATAACATAGGAATTTTGTTAATATGCAGATATTCAACAGAAAGATCTGAGCTATGACCGGATTCCATTTTTTAAACAATTAAATTATTTTAAACAATTAAATGATTTCCATTTTTTAAGCAATCAATGTCTATTGTGAGTTATACTGTTAAAAGCATGGATATAAATGTATCAGTACATTATTCTGACTTTAATTCTTTTGGAAAGATACCAAGGAGTGATACATTTGGATTACATGATGGTTCCATTCCTAGTCTTTTGAGGAACTTCCATAATGATCGTTGTACTAACTTACAATTCTACTAACAATGTATAAGAGTTCCTATTTCACCAGATCCTCACAGCAAATTATAAAGTAAACCTAGGTGTCTATCAACAGATGGAAGAATAAAGAAACTGTTTTATATACATGAAAGGAATTTTGCTCATCCATATAAGAGAATAAAATTACATCATACAATGGAAATGAATGGAGCTAGACAATTTTCTATTAAATTCTTTTAGAATACAGATAATTCCATAACAGATAAGCGAGATCAGACAGCCACAAAATGTTAAGGGTCGTATGTTTTCTCTCATGTGGAAATGATAGAAAATATGAAACAAAAAGGACTTCAGACAAATGATGAGAGATACGAGTACAACAGTGGAAGAGGATTGAGGGAAGGAGTTGGGAAAATGAAAAAGAAGAACTGATGAGGGAAACAGTTCAATTAGTTCTATATGCATATATGAAGGTATCACTACAAATCTCACTGATATGTATGGGGTAGTAGCAGGGTAGTATCCGGAGGGAAATACATCAAGTGCTTTGTACATGTATGTTTGTATCACTTTAAACTTTACTAGTATATAATAATTACAAAACACAAATTGCAGTATAAAAGCAATGGAATGCAATATTTTCTATGAAAGTTAATGTCTATGTTAATTTAGATATTAAGACAAATAAAATATCACTACTGGTTGCTAATTGGTGTTACTGTTGCTTTAATAATATGAATGACACCACCAGTATAAGAAATGCAGTTTAAAGCTGGGCGTGGTGGCGCACACTTGTAATCCCAGCATTCGGGAGGCTGAGACCAGGTTCGCGGCCAGCCTCAGCTACCTAGTGAGGCACTCTGCAACTTAGTGAGACTCGTTTCAAGGTTTCAAAATAAAGAATAAAAAGTAGAGCTGGGGGTGTAGCTCGGAGGTAGAACGCCCCTGAGTTCAATCCCCAGTGCCGAAAAAAAAAAAAAATGCACTTTAAAGGAGTCAGGTAGAATTAACTTATGGATACAGAATTACACAAGTAGAACTATACATTTAAGCCCAATAAGATTCAATCAACTGACATGTAAAAATATGACCAAGAGTTAATAATGGTAGTTTCCACCATTGGAATTACCTCTTATTAGTTAGCATTAATTGAAAAAACAACTTAGGTATGTAATAAAAATTCTATCTGCATAATCCATTGTTTAGGAACAACTCAAGACTTTATATGAGATGTAAAAACGTGAATTTATGAAGTTCTATAAAATTACTGATCTCTTCTTCAAATGAATGTGTTATATTGTATCATATCAAGCATAGAGCATAGAATTTTTGGTGTAGCATATTATATATTAATGTCTTTGCAAATAAAAGTCAACTGTCCTTTTACGTACAATTTGCATTAACAGCTCATCAATATAAATGAAAATGATTTATGGAACTATCACTGAGTGGAGACCAAATGGCTCAGGGGATTGATTGGTAATGGTATATGTAGTCTTTTATTTCTAGGTCAGTGCTTTAAATTACAACTTGGCAGAGAGTGGAGGCCATTCAGTGACATATAGTGTGTGGAATGGGGTGGTGATGTCAGTCTTATTTTCAGTAAGTGCTGTCCATTTAGGTTCCAATATTTCAAGGAAACTGAACTTGACTCTAGAGTCTCCATGGATTCAAAGCATCATCATATACACATGTGTAAAATATATTTATGAGAAAGATCAATGCTACCAAAAATAGAAAAAACATATTATTCATTGAACCATTTTTGATGCAAAAACCAAAAATATTTTTCATGACCTATGTGAGCAGGGTGAGTAATCACGAAAATAAATCTATTGAGATGATTTAAATTATTATGCTTCTTTTACATTTTAATCATAATTACTAAAAGAAATACATAACATGATCAACTTAGATTTTAAATGTATCTTTGTGTTAAGACTTCTATTAAAGTGAAATGAAAATTTAAGTTTTATGAAAACAAGTTATAGATTAAGAGAATTAAATTTTATATTTGGGGAAGATTGAGAAGTCAACATTCTCACCACTGTGATCTACATGCCTGACACTCAAAACTTAAAAAAAGAAAAGTTAGTTTGCTTCCATGTCTGGAGATTTCAGTCAATATATATATACAGTCATATACACCATTGGCCAAATAAGAGTCAGGGCGGTAAGTTCTTAGGGCACTATGAGGGGAAGAGAGAGAGAATGGGGAGGGGATGAAGGACATATTTAATCCCCCAGGCCACAGTCCCAGGGACCCACCAACAGAGATGCCCTGACTCCAGAGGCTGCATTCTAGCAGCATGTTCTTTCTAGCGTGGCTCTCTCCAGAGTGTGAGGTCCAAGTGATTCTGTACTTTCAAACCATAACAGAAGATTTTTTAAACTAATATCATTTTACAGTTGCTGAGAAAAGAATAATAAGAACTTTCCTCAAAATAAAAAGGGTCTGCGGTATAGTTCAGAGGTAGATTGAATGCTCCTAGGTTCAATCCCCAGTACCAAAATATATAAAAGAGAAAAAAGAGAGAGTGAGAGAGAGAAATATAAAGCTAAAATGAGCTCAGCATTCGGGAGGCTGAGACTGGAGGATCCGGGTTCTCGGCCAGCCTCAGCTACCTAGTGAGGCACTCCGCAACTTAGTGAGACTCGGTTTCAAAATAAAGAATAAAAATAGGTCTGGGGGTATAGCTTGGAGGTAGAATGCCCCTGAGTTCAACTCCCAGTACTGCTAAAAAAAATAAATAAATAAAAAATAAAGCTAAAATGACTGCTCAGTTTTATGAAGTGGCTCTGAACCTTAAGTCCTAGGACAAATCTCTTCTCACTACATTTACTACTGCCAATTTAAGTAAAAGTCTAATGCATAGGGGTAGCACAATTTCCAATTCCATTTAGGCAAAAATGAAGCAGTGTGAATGAATATGGGTTAAATCGACACTTTTATTTCTATGTATATGCAATATACATTTAGAAAATGCTAAAAAGCAGTTTAATAGCAACAAATATTAAATACTTAGTAGTAAACTAAAGCATGTACCAAAGCTCATAAAGATGTGTATCTAATTAATCAAAGAAATTGTAAAATATGTAGATTGGAAGAAAGTGTCATAGACTTGTATTGAAAGTCTGTTTTAAACAATTATTATTTCTCCCCAAATGGATCTTTCTGTTTAATGTAATTCCAACCAAACTCCAGTGCATTGAAAGAGGACACAATCAACACATTTCTTCTAAGGTATTTATAAAAATTCACTGAGCCAAGAATAAGTGACATGGAAAATCAAACACTGACTCTTTAAAGCACATGCTTTAAAGTGAGGTCTGGCCAAATAATTTGCCTTGACCAATGATATGGAGATGTGTATTCTCTGTGCCAAGAAAAAGAGAGTAGCAACATCTGCCACCAAGAATTAAAACATTTAGTTTGTATAACTGGGAAAGAGATGGAAGTGTATTCATATCATGACCACCCAAAGGAAGGTGTGCCCAATGATGTATGATTTTCCATTCTCTTAGAAGAACAAATATGTTGAGACACTCATTTGGGCATACCAATTTAGAAGCTAGATAAGGTTAGATGCCAACTAAACACATGGCCACCAAATAATCTTCAGGAATAAAACATATATGCTCATGAAGAATGAGTTACATGTATAAATTATTTCATATTACTATTGCATTGCCCTGAAGAATTTATTAGCATGCATAAAGTAAAAAGGCCTTAAAAGAAAAGTCAGTTCTTACCTATTTATTTTTAACTGTAACAATCTCAAAGTGGGATTTAATTGATCTTAAATGCTAGTGTTTCTTTCTCTACAAAAAGTTACTTTGAGCCTAATTTTTCGTTAATATATCTATGAGCAAGAATAACCCTTTTTTATTATAGTACAAAAATGCCTAATGAATCCACCCTTCCATCTTTGTATTAATTACACGCTCTGTGTGTGCTTATGGTGTCCAATTTACAGAAAGCAATTTTCTCCTTTATTTAGGCTTGTGAATGGTGTACATATTAGTATAATGGGCAACATACTGAGATGCTAATAGCCTACATGCCAGGGCTCCACTCCTCACCCCCCTTCATAGCTAAACTACTTTTTAGACATAATATAATTCATTCTAATTCTGTTAAATCATTTTTCATCTGTGAAGTCAAGATTCATATGGGAAAAACTTTATATTGTAATTTAAATATATTCAAATGAATTTTATATATACTGATAAATATATTTGATTAGCCATGGATTATGATTGCATAGTAAAGCCATATTATTTTATGATTGCATAGTAGGCCATATTATTTAATATACTTCAAATTGACTTATAAGTGAGTATATTTTTGGCTATCAGTCAATGCATAAACTATAGCATGTCATCTTGGATATATTTTGAACATAGTAATACAATTTATTTTTGCTTTTAATTTTTGTAAATAAAAATTATTGTTTCAGTTCATAAGTTAGAAAGTATAATTTTGTCCATTCATTATTTCTATTATCCAATGTCTGTTTTATTCTCACAATCACACTATATAAATCTACTATGTTCCAAAATTTTATCATTAAGAAATAAACATAATATAGTTTCCATAAAGTCTTTTATTTTATTTCATCTTTTATTTTAGCTTTGTATCAAATTAAACAACATTAAATTTTATTTTTGGTTAGCCATTTTAAAACTCGTGCTTGAAACTGGACATTGTGGAACACACTTATGGTCCTGGTATTTGGGAGGCTAAGACAAGAGTAAAAGACAACGTAGGCAACCTAGTGAGACTCTGTTTAAAGATAAACAGTAGAAAAGGGCTGGGGGTGTGGCTCAATCATGGAATGCCCCTGGGTTTAACCTCTGGTATTAAATTAATAATAATAGTAATAATAATAAATTATTCTTGAATTTAATTTCTTTGTATTTTAATATTGTTTATACATAATTAGGGAAAATCAAGAATTAATTAATGAAAAAAACACAAGTTTTTCAATTGAAGCATATTACAAATATCCTGAAAGCAGGCTCTTATTAAAAGATTCTATAATCATTTTTTTTATATTTTAGAAGAAACTATTTTGATTCATATAAATCTGTGAATTTTAGAAATCCAGTACTTATATTTTCCTATTGCTAGAGTGTCACGTTATTTAGTTGCTGCATATGGAAGAATTCGAAAAGGAAAATGAAATTCTGACAAAACGTCTTCTTTAATATCAATGGTTTGATATAGAGTATGCCAACATTTAGACAATCTTAAAAGATCTGAACAAGTAATTGACTTTCCAAATGTGAGAAATCCTTAGAGGTGTCAAAAAGTGTTTACAGCATTTTCGCAGGCCTTCTGCCTGGTTATATTTCCTGGCATCTTTCTCCAGCTTCTCTGATGTAGAGAATCTCAACTGGAAACTGTGGTGTTTTCCCACCCCCCACCATGAACTATTAGATGGGAAGGATACAAACTAAAGATTGGTTTTGGAGGAACAATTAAATTATTCAATTTCCATATCTTCAAATGTCTATTAACTTTCCTACAAAAATAGAGAAACACACACAAACACATAACGTTTACCAGAAACTAAGTTTAGAATTGAGGGATTCACAAAGTTAGCAGGACTGCATAAAAAAAAAAAAAAAAAAAAAAAAAAAAAAAAAAAAAAAAAAAAAAAAAAAAAAAAAAAAAAAAAAAAAAAAAAAAAAAAAAAAAAAAAAAAAAAAAAAAAAAAAAAAAAAAAAAAAAAAAAAAAAGAAAGAAAGAAAGAAAATAAAGGATATCAATAAGATTGGAAAAAGAGCTGCCTCATAAAAACTACCATATTTCTTTATGTCTTATATCTTATTAGTTGCAAAATACCACCTTATTTTATTTCTATCAAGAATGAAAGAAAACGATTTCCTATTTAAATCAGTAAAATCCATTTTTTACTATTAAATGCAACCTAACTTTGAAGATGGAAATATATGGAAAAAAGTTGCTTAAAACTGATGAAAGAGGTGATGTAACCTTATGTGAGCAAAGAATTTGACTTAACAGAAGGTGATGGGGGAAGGAGGGACACCCTAATGAACATGATGTACTTTCATGAACTTATCAAAGTCAATCATTAAACTGAACCTGAGAAGGAGGGAGGGCGAGGGAGTGGTGTGGGAATTGGGGAAGGGTTAAATGAGAAATGTGTGCATGTATGCCTTTATCAGCTTGCACCTAATAAAGATGTATGATTATAGTGCACCAATTGAAAAAAAAAAAAAAAAAAAAAAAAAAAACTAATGAAAGAGGTGATGTACCCAAATATGAAGTACAAAAAACAACTGGGAGTTTATTATCATACTGTGAATAAAAGATAGGGAAGGTACACTAGTCTGGACAAGGGAACCAAAGAGAAACAAGTGAAAATGCTTTCTGAAATTTATAGCACCTACAAATGATTGTCTAGCATTAGATCTCAGCCGATGCTTTAAGTAAACCTTTGACCTCAGTCTTAATATTGGAGTCAGTGAACTGAGCACAGAACATATAAAATAAAATCATTCGTCAGCAGATTGACTATCACCATGCTCCATTACAGGAAAAGAATGAGAAAACTGGACAATACGTCCTTCTTCTCAACATTTCAAACTGTTAAGTTTCCACTTGCTTCTGTGCAGTAGTGTAATTAGGATTCTTCTAGTCAGATGATCCTCTTAGATTCATTATGAAAGGAGTTTTGCCATCTTCCTTGCAACCTCTCTGGAAAAGATGCATCCTTGGGTCTTTGTTCTAGTTAAAAGGCAGCACGCTATTTGGCAAGATGGAATAAATTTCCAGGCAGAGAAATGTTCGTAGAGATCCTGAAAAGATAAAGGACTGTACGTGTCAACTTGGCTTCTGATTATTCATTTGAAATAGAATACTGCTAGCACCTTCTCCCATGCAGGGAATTTAGAACACTGCCAGCATTTCTGTAGTTATTCACAACTGCTGCATAAGTGGCTCACAGAAAGACTGTCTCCTAGGCCTGCTGTGGGTAGCAAGTCAGCCATGTGGATGCAGCTGTCTTCAGCTCAGCAGAGAGGAAAATGGAAACCTCATTTAACCTGCGACCTGTGTGACATCCCGTGATTCAGCTTAGCAGAAACACTTCATCGAAAATCAATGCACATAGGTAATTTATATACCTAGCACCTGTGTCCCAGTGGAGCCATTGTCAACTGGTTAGAACTTAAGGAAGAAGTGAGTGAGTAATTAGCACCATTACAGCAATTATGGAATCCAACTAGCACTTAATTTAAATAACCTTAATATGATTTTATTATTGTTGTGATGGTTGTAAACTCAGTGTAATGAAATTGAGAAGCTGAATATGTATATACTTTTAGAAACAACTTTACTAGCAGGTGTTTAATGGAGATTTTTCCCTTTATTTTTTTTTCCAGTATTGGAGATAGAACCCAGGGGCATTCTACCTCTGAGCCACATTCCCAGCCCTACTTTTTTATTCTTTCTTTTGAAACAGGATCTCACTAAGTTGTAGAATGCCTCATTATCTGAGGCTGGCTGCGAACCACGATCCTCCTGTCTCAGCCTACCAAGTACTAGGATTACAAGCATATGCCACCACTCCCGGCTTCCCTCTTTTCTTTAAAACATGAAATTAATATTAAAATCAAGTGACATTTGAATGTTACTCATTTACTCCAGTTATGTTTTTAGTTAAATATTTCAGAAGTGTTTTAATTGTTCTCTTTCATTTGACTTTTACTTATACCATAAAAATACAATTAATAAAATGTAACATAATATGAAACATGTAAACTTAGAAAATCTCAGTATTTTCAAATAAACCCTGAAGCAAAAGAGAGCATGCATTTCTTTCTATTAATTACTACCTGCTTTATTTAAAAATTCTACTAAGTATGTTTTTGTGTCTGATATCTCTCCAAATTATTTTCCTTTGTGAGATCTTGAACACTTATTGAAAAGTAAAAAAAAAGTTGAGAATTTTTTTTCTAATAGTCTGATATGAGGGAAAGTAGTTAAATGTACTTGCAAGAATCAATACAAAGATATAGGAGAGGATTGTATTTCTAGGTTAGATACAAGAAAACCAATTACGTTTGAGGTTGACTGCAACCTTATTTGTATTTACCGTCTATTTATTGCTTAGGATACATTAAACTAATAACTTTTGTTTTATTTTAATACATGAGATCCAAATTTTACTGAGAATATCATACTTTTATTGTTTCAGGAAAACTAGGTCCCCAAAGTCAGGAGACAGAAACTGGAATTGGAAGTGGGCTTCTTTATTCACTAGTGACTCCTTTACCAGGGTAATTTATGTTTATGTCATCCAAATTACAAAATATTGAGATAATAACTGGATAGAACAATAATTTCATATCACAATGGTTATATCTACATAATCCCAGCTTATCCTGGGATGTCTGTCCATAAAATATTAAAGTATCCTAGTTCTGTTACCAAGGGAAATAAATAACTCTATACTCTGAAAATTCCCAAACTTTTGTGTTTGTGCTTCAAATGTTCAAAAATTCTTACCATTTTTTACTCTATCTCACATTGCTTTTTACAAAAACAACTCATTTGTGCAACAATATCACAATTTTTATAATCTTAACTGAAAATGCATGATGTCACAGCAGATCCAATACATTCCTCCGCACATAGAGCTTCTCTATCAGCCACCAGCCCACTCATGGCTACTGAATTGCCTTTTAACAGATGCTACTTGGCATCATCATTCTAGTGTTTTCTCTAACTAGACTAGTCCATTCCTCTCTCCATATGTTTCTCTCAGTAATTATGGTAAGTTTAAAATAAAACTGCTTATGATTATTCCCCATGAAGAAAAGCAATACATACTTCACTACATTTGTTGCATACACTCTTTACTCAGATGTAGTATGAGAAAGTGACACTTATTTGTGATACATTGGACTCCACTGGTTCAAGGATAAGTAACTTTGGCCACTCTTCTCTCTTGTAGGAAGTAAGAGGGAGATGGATATAAGGAATGGGAGAAAAAGGAAGGTAAGTTTTTTGTGTGTGTGGTCATCAAATAATTAAAAACCTAATATGTAATTTTTATGAATTTTTTTCATACTAGCATAGTCACAACTGGATGGTAACAGACCATCAGCTGATCTCAGGGGTTTAGGTATGGTATTGGAAAGCTCAAGTGCCTCAGTGGTTACACTTGGACAAGGACTGCCATATCCAAGACAGAGATGGGTGTGCAGTAAGCGGGAGACTGGGCACACTTGACTCTATGTAGTGAAATATAGTAGCATATGAATCAGATCTGATAAATCTAAAGACCTTGGTTGAGTTTTTTTGAGGTTGTTGAGGCCCTGAAAATGCTGGATAAACCAGACAAAATAATCTTTCATGACTTTATATATAGATTCAAGTCACAATACTATATAATAGAGCATTCACAACAGCACATTTTCCATAGCATTTTTTTTTCCATAGCATTTTAAAGGGCAGCATTGGCGCATGCTTTCATAATAATGAACCAAATTTTAAGGTTATAATTTTCTAAAAAGTGTTTGTTGACATTGAGATATGCACTGATAATGAAAAAGTGACTCCAGATGCTCCAGGGCAAGGTTTCACATCACACCATAGACATTTAGGGCTGGATAACACTTTGTTATGGAAGGCAGTCCTATGCATTAGGGGTGCTTAGCAAAAGCCTAATTTCTACCTACTGGATGCCAATAGCAATATTCCGGAAACCCCTGCAAGCTTTGCAGGCATTACCAAAAGTTCATTCAGAGTGGCAAGCAAAATTGCCACAGGTTAGCATTCTCTGGACTAGAGATTGGGGAAAAAAAAGCAAGCAAACAAACAAAAAACCTGAAATAACTTATCACATGAATCTTTTACCATTTTATATTTTAGAACTTTAAGTTTTACAACAAAATTGAGTCTCAGGTAAAGAGTTTCCTCCTATATCCCTTCTACTCACATTTGCACAGCCATTTCCACTATCAACATCTCCCATCAGGTAGTGCATTTGTTAATATCCATGAACCTACAATGACACATCATTATTATCCAGAGCTCACAGTTTGCATTAGGGTTCACCCTGGCTGTCGTCTAATCTATGATTTTTGACAATGTATAATAATACCTACCCACCAAGGTGGGAATAATACAGAGAAGCTTTGCTGTCCTAAAAATTATTTGTGTTTCCCCAGTTCACCCATACATTCTCCCTGACCCTTGGCAAACACTGATCTTTTTATTGAATCCATAATATTACCATTCTTAGAATGTTGTATAGTTAGAATCATACCATGTGTTGTCTTTTCAGATTGACTTCTTTTATTTTATCATAGGCGTTAAGTTTCTTCCAAGGGATGAAAGGATCAGGACCATTTTATCAGTATGAGATACTCTACCTGAGAAGAGTTCTAAGCTATTTGAAAGTGAATTTGGATTAATTGTAAATATATGCTTAGGCATAAATCAACAGAATGCATAATGTATCTCAATGAGCAAAATTCTAATAAAAATGTCAGAAAGAACTAAATCAATGGAAAGATATTTTGTTCATGGATACAAAGAGTTAGTATTGTCAATACCAGTTCTTTTCAAATGTATCTATAGAAAGTTCACTTTCAAATAGCTCTATACCACTTCACAGGTAGTGTTCGGTAATTTCAATCATTTCTTGTATTATTGCTATTTTACATGTCAATTATATCTAATTATACATAATTGAAAATATGGCCGCTCTTATTAATTTTATATTAATTTTCTCTTTGAACAAAATGTTAACTATAGATGAAGAATAAAAATAACATTTTAACCTGTTTCTGTTCCTATGCTTTTGTTTTATGTATGTAGATCTTAGTTACTGTAATAGATTATTTTTTTTATCTCTGAAAAACTTCCTTACAAATTTCTTGCAAGGCAAGACTACTGGAAACAAACTCTTTCAAATTTTGTTTGTCTGAGAAAGTATTTTTCTTCATGTTTGAAGAATAATTTTGTGAAATACAGAATTCTAAATTGGTGATATTTTAAATCTCAAGACATTACATTTTTAATTTCACTCTTTTATTTGCATGGTTTCTGAGAAAAACAATCAAATATGTCTTCTAATTTGCTTCTGTTAAAGTGATTTTTCCCTACGGATTATTTATAATTTTTATCTTTAAATTTCTACACAGTAAATATAGCATACTTGAGTTTATTTTTTAAATTTTTGCATTTATCATGCTTGGTACTCTGAGCTCTGAGCTGTCATTTAATATCTAATATTAATTTAAGGAAATTTTCAGTCATTGCTTCAAATATTGCTTCTGTTTCCTTCTTTATTTTGAATATTCTTACACCAAAAGTTACATATTACACCATTTGAAGTTATCCCATAGTTATTTGATATTCTCTGTTTTACAGAATTTTTTTTAATTTTAGAATTTTCTAGTGATATATCAATTCAGAGATTCCAGTCTACAAATATACCCACCAAAGGTATTCTTATTTCTGCTAAGGTGTTTTCATCCTGTAGCATTCACTATTGATGAATCTCCATCTATTTTCTTACATTGCTCATCACTTATTGCATGTTGTCTACTTTTGAAGTCCTTAGCATGTTAATCGAAGTTGAATCAAATTCCCATTTGGATAATTCAACATCCCTGCATATCTGAGTTTGATTCTGATCCTTGTTCTGTCTCTTAAAATTGTAATTTTCTTTTTTAGTATTCCTTGCAATATTTTTTTTCTTGATAGCTAGACATGATGTACTACATAAAACTAAATTCAGTAAATAAGTCTGTAGTAGCTTGATGGTAAGAACCTCTGTTGTCCTATGATTAGGTACCAATTGTTTTGTGAACCTGTGCCTCTAGACTATGGTACTTAGACATTCTTCTCAATTCTTCCATCTCTCCCTTTAGAAGCACAGGATGGTCAAGAGTTGTGTATTTCCTTTCTTCCAGGATAGTTAGATTCTGGAAAGAAAAATCCAATAGTTTAAGCTCAAGTGAAATACTTTTTTCTTGAGGCAAGCTTTATTAATAATGGAGTGCTCTGGCATATTTCAAAATGGTTCTTTCCCCTCCTTTTGCAAGATACAGGAGACTTTTCTGCACTATTAAAAATGAGAACTTGTAGAGCCTCTAGTGGTAAAAGTAACAAAAATGTGCAGCCTCCCCTCCTCTATGGTCCCTCAGGAGTTTTTAACTCTAAAACTTATCCGGATAAACCAGGCGTGGTGGCCTGTAATCCCAGTACTTAGAAGGCTGAGATAGGAGGATCACATACTTGTAATCCCAGTACTTAGACAGCTGAGATAGAGGGATCACAGGTTCAAGACCAGCCTCAGCTATTTAGTAACCCCCCCCCCGGCCCCGTAAAGCTTAGTGAGACTCTGTTTCAAAATAAAGAATAAAAATAGAGCTGG
This sequence comes from Graphiurus murinus, assembly GCA_004027655.1. Classification (NCBI taxonomy): domain Eukaryota; kingdom Metazoa; phylum Chordata; class Mammalia; order Rodentia; family Gliridae; genus Graphiurus; species Graphiurus murinus. The sequence goes on from PVLC010004142.1 coordinate 33,417, forward strand.
GCATGTAGCTCTGAGGTGGAATGCCCCTGGATTCAATTCTCAGTACTGAAAAAAAAAAAAAACAACAACAACAAAAACTTAATCACATTGAGCTTCAAACAAATCATAAATTACAGTTTAAGTTTTCTTATCCTGGCACTGGCACTGTTTTCTGTGGAGGTTTCTGCTCATGAGTTTTTGTTTTCATAATTTAATGGGGCTACAGCATGTTTTACTTATTTTTATTCATCTATGAGTCTCTTGGTAACAGAAATATTTTATATGACCCCACTCCTTTAACAAATGTAAGGGCCTTTAAATTTTTGAGAGTTTTTTGATGGTTGTTTGTTTTGTTCTGTTTGTTTTTGTGTTACTGAGGATTGAAACCAGAAGCATTCTATCTCCAAAGTACACCCCAATCTTGGATTTTTTGTTTGGAAACAGGATCTCACTAAGTTGCTGAGGCTGCCCTTAAACTTTCAGTTTTCCTTTATCAGCTTCCCAAGTGCTGGAATTGTAGGCATGAACCACTATGCCTGACTGATTTTTAAGTTTGTTGAGGTTTTTTCTTTTTAGAACAGATTGAAAACTTCCACACTACTTACATACCAGAAGATAAAATTCCATTTATTTTAAATGTATTTTTATAATGCAAATTTATATGTTCCTCTTTCCTCTAAAATAAACTACATGAAGCATTAAATAAAATCATCATAATTTGTCATTTTATTTATTCATCGACAAGGAATTATACTTTTCTTCATAGGAAGCCACTTCTTTCCCCGTGGTGGAAAGAATTAAACTTTATTTACTGACATCCTAAAAGTGTTAAATTACTGTACTTTACAAACATTAGTTTATTTTCTATTCCTGTGGAGGAAATACATGTCATTAGAAGCTTAGAAGTATTTTTTTTTTAATGAAATGCTATGGAATTAAGACCAGTAATCAGCATGGGATCAATTTATGATATTTTATTTTAAAGAATAGTTATAAAATGACACAATGCTTTTGGAGTTGAATTCCAATAATATTTCTGAATTTGGTTAACAACTAGAAAATAGGATACCACTTGTCTCAGTAAGTATGGGTAAATATAAAAGTTATTTCTAAATGATTTTTTGATAATTATAGTATACACAGAAGTGACTTAAATAATTTAATTACAAAGATAAAAGTAAAACTACAATTTATCCAAATGCTTATTTGCTAATTCTCTTTTCTGATTATAGACATTATTTTGAGGTCTAGTAGAGGGAATAGAATTTACAGACTGTAATCTACATTGAGAAAATTATGGCTATTAAATTATATATTTTTTATAATTTAAAAATGAGCATTATGCTTGCAAAAGCATGCTACAAATAAACTATTTTTATGTAATTAAGACATTTTAAGTTGTTATTTTGTTTCCCATGTTTTAAAAGTTATTTCTCCAAAACTTATTGGAAAATTACTGTAAGAAATTATTGTTTACATAAAAAGTGCTTACAAAGGCATTTTTTAATAAAGAAGATGAAGAAGTTTGTGGTAAAAATGATTGAACTAAAATAAAAATAGACCAAAAGAGCATATTGATTAGAAGTAATTTAAAAACTTCATGACAGGCCAAAAAATATATATAGTAGTAGTTTAAAATTACTATATAAATTTTTCCCTTTTATTTTCAAACAATGACTTAGGATATCATTGAAAATTCTTTCAGGTGCTTGTTTCAGCAGCACATATACTAAAATTGGAAGGATACAGAGAAGATTAGCCTGACTTGAACAAGGATGACAGGCAAATTCATGAAGCATTGCATATTAAAAAAAAAAATAAAAAAAGAAAAATTTTTAGTATAAAATGATTGACGCTTATAATAAATGTGTTCACTTATTCAGCAAAAATGTAGTATATTAGTGTTAAAATAATTTTGATTAAATTATAAGTAACTATATTTTCATAAAGCAAGTTTCTGAATATACACATAATTACATATACTAGTCTAATAACAGGTTATCCATAGCAAATATTTCTTTAGTGCAGTCTATAAAAGAATACATAGCAGTTTTCAGCAGCCTTTTTTCTTACCCTATGCATTTTTTCATAACATGTAATAACCTTATTAAAGTAATTCTTAAATGATGGCATGAATTCTCTGTGATACATTAAAATATAAGATGCCTATTTTTTAATAAGGCACCAATCTACAGGCTAACAATAAAAACTACATATTGCTAATTAGCCTATTGGCCAATGCAGTTGTATGTTTCTAAATTTTCTGTGCAAAATTCTCAATAATTTGATTGCACTAATTTAAAACCATTGTCAGAAAAAAGACTGATAACTATCAATAACAATATTTGTTTTTATTTTAATGTCCTTTTTTGTGCATTGTCACCAAACATCATATTGAGTTTTAATGTGATAGAAACATAGGTGCATTTAACATGATTGTCTAAACATGCTAAATAGGCACATGTTAACATTTAAAATGAATTCTTGGTAAAGAAGATCCAGTTACAAATAAAAATGAGAGTTTTATTAAAAAAAATTAAAAATACTATAGTGATGATAATATTTTTATCAAGGCACAGAATCTATATGTTGGCTAATTTTTAACATTCTATTATAAAAGTAAAAATAAATTATAAGCAATATTTTTCAAATTTGAAACTATAATTAAAAATGAAATAATTATCCCAAATAGTCTTTTTTTTTTTTTTTTTTTTTTTTTGCGGTACTGGGGATTGAACTCAGGAGCGCTCTACCTCCAAGCTATACCCTCAGCCCTATTTTTTTATTCTTTATTTGGAAACCAAGTCTCACTGAGTTGCAGAGTGCCTCAGTAGGTAGCTGAGGCTGACCGCGAACCCGGATCCTCCAGTCTCAGCCTCCCGAATGCTGGGATTACAAGCTACAAGCGTGCGCCACCATGCCCGGCTCCCAAATAGTCTTTTATGTGAATTTATATACCCATAAAATTTAATCCAAAATACTATATAATATAAAAATCAACTTCAGTAATATGTACTGTACATTGCCTATGTATTAAAAATTCATTTTCTATATAAAATGAAAAAAATTATACTGATAAAAAATTATGAGAAGAATTTCAGAATTAATTTAATAAATATCTGTCTTGCTTACACGGAAATATACTATAAAATTTTAATAGGAGAAATTCAGTAAAAATATGTGAGTAAATTAATAAATACACACGTTTTGGTAAGACTTTATGTATTTCATTTTCTATGCTTATTATTTTATTTTGACGTCCCTCGGCTCTTACTGAGGACATTTACTTACATCCACTAACATATTCTTTCTTAATATATTATTATCTGGAAGACAGTGTAAGTTCCTCATGAGCTTCACATATTTGTATCCAATGGTCTTTTGATCATGCTCACAGATATTACAATTCAAGATGAGAGAGCTAAATAAAAAATTGGGAGAAATTAAGAACGCAATTATATAAGTAGGAAATGAAAAATGATTAAAATATAAGAGTCAGGTGTCTTTTTAGAAAATTATAAAAGTAGCGGAAAAGAATAGGAGGAAAATAACAGAGATAAAAATAGACATCAGTAAAATAGAAATAAACATAAAAATCATCAAAACCCAAATTATCTGAAAAGTTTATTGAAATAGCTAGATACTTCATCAGACTGATCATTACATATTAAATCAGGACAGGAAGTCACAGGCTTATTACAATAACATGAGTATCTCAAATACTCAGTTTGTATTTTAAATATCATTTCAGTTAGATAATATTTTATGTTAAACTTATGTTTAATTTCTAAATATAACAAATAAGCAAATCTTAAATAAAATTATTGATTAAAATATTACCTATAATCACATAGTAGTAATGTATAGTCATATATCACCCTAATGAAAAAAATTTTGAAATGTCAGAAAAATAATTGGAAACAGTGTATGAGGTTAATAATCATTACATTGGAATAATTTTAGCAAAAATAATAATATATCTCTGCAAATAAAAAAATATAAGAAATTAACTAGTCAACAACAGTGATATAAATATATGTAATGAAAATATTACTTTACAATGAACTTTCTGGTAAATACATATTTACATATTTTCATGTTTGGTTTTAATTCAAATGGAAGCATTTTTGACTATTTACACTTCAGTATAATCTGTCATATACTCTGATTTTTATAACACTCAGGGATAGGTTCATTGTACTACTCCCTTGGGTCTAGTGGCTTCCTCCAACCAAATATCAAATTATATGCATTCAAAAATATTAAACCCATCCTCCTTTTAACTAAAGGTAAGCAATCAGAAAGATAGAAGGGGGCAGAAATAAAACTAATTTGTCGATAAATACAACTAAGCTTTCTTCATTTACTATAATAATATGTATTTGTATTCTTTCTCATTCTTATTTTTTCATTTCATTCTTCTTTATTGTTGTTGTTTTTTTATTTATTTTTAATTGGTGCATTGTAATCATACATCTTTGTTAGGTACAAACTGGTAAAGGTAAAGGCATACATGCACACATTTCTCATTTAACCCTTCCCCATTTCCCACCCTCCTCCTGCCTCCTCCCTCCTTCTCAAGTTCAGTTTAATGATTGACTTTGAAGTGTTCATGCAAGGAACCCCAGATGAAGAAGGAGAATCCTTAGGTGAGCAAAGAATTTGACTTAACGGAAGGTGATAGGGGTAGAGAAGACACACTATTCTTTCTCTTTCTTAAAGCAGAATATAATCTTTCCCATTCTTAAAACAGAATTTTAAGATGCATTTATATCTATATATGTATATATGCCACAATATATTTATTATAATTTAAATAATTTAATATTTAAATTAAGTTTTATTTATTTTTATCTTTTTACAAAATTCTTGTCCTTTACAAAACAACCCATTTTCAGGAATGAGTTAAAATACACACAAGTCTTAAATACCATTATTAAATAATATTACCTGGACTGTTTGGGGGAAGAATTTTTTTTTTTTCTAAAAGCTTAAGAATGTTGGGAGTGGTGGCTCACATCCCTAAACTCAGTACTTGGGAGGCTGAGATGGAAGTATCACAAGTTCCAGGACAGCCTCAGAAATATGGTGAGACACTGTTTCAAAATAAAAAATAAAAAAGGGCTGTGGGTTTCGCTCAGAGGTAAAATGCCCCTTGGTTCAAATCCAAGCCACAAAAGAAAACAGAAAACACACACACACACACACACACACACACACACACACACACACACACTAAGGACAACATGGAATGCATACCAAATTATGATTAAAATGATGATACAAAAATAAAATTTTAGAGCCCATATTTAGTTTTATTTATCATTTTTCAAATGATAAGAGATTCAACATTCTATAATTAACAGAATAATGCATTTTTCCTCTTACAGAGATAATTAGTAATTTTGCTTTTTAAGTATTAAAACACTGTAAAAGGCCGTTAATTGTTTCCTTTACCTGAGATTGCTTCCTAATCACCTAGTAGTTCCTATTCTGGGAGAAGTGCAACAAAAGAAATAGGTAACACCCACACACATTAACAGAAATGCAAAATAACAAGATTTTGTAAAAATTGCTTCATTTTAGCTTTCTTTTTCATTTAACTTTTATTTGAAACTTAAATGAGGAAAATTGAGATAAAATAATCTTCCTTTTGATTCGAAGACATCACACATACACACACACACACACACACACACACACACACACACTCTCACACACACTAGAAACATCTAAACTTTTATCATGCAATATATTCTCTTCCTTAGAAGATAGGTACAGGTAAATAGCAGAAAGACCTGAATGTTGTCTAATGGACTTGGATTTTTAGACTCTGATTTTACCTTGTAATCCCATCATGATAATAAACGAGCAAATGTTTTCCTTTCATTGTTATTTAGTTTTTCCCAGATTTATTTATAATGTTGTCTATTGAGGAATCCAATATAATCTGTCAAATCCAAAGAACAAAAGGTAAACTATAAAAAGAGTCTCAAAACCCTTTTCTTACACACATTAATTTACAAAAGAAACACCTGTGTGCTATTACTCAGTTCATAACTTACTAAAATGGAAAAGTGTAAAACATGCTCATTAACTAGAGGTATGTTTAATCCTAAAGAGCTTAATTTGAACAAAATAGATTTTTGGAAGAAATATATTTTTCATAATATTTTTATGATTATTAGTCTCCTGTCATACTGTACTGTTGTGGGATAACACAGTCTCACTCGTGGGTCCTTGGCCTCCATGATAAAAAAAAAATTTAACACATGCCAGTCAGGAACAAAAGGCAGGTATTTATTCAGGAAAATAAGGATACAGGTAAACGGCTTCCAAGGTATGCGTAAGAGAGCTTTTTCCGCCTTTTCTAGCCCTTATATCGGCTTTTTAAGTGGCGATTGGCACAGAAGAAGTCCAGACCTCCTTCTCACAGGTAGGTGGTTGTTCAAAAGAGGGTGGGCACAGAAAAAGTTGTTGGATCCTTCTCCTCCTCAGGTTTCAAGATGGATCTGACCTTGGCCCTGAATCTCAGGTGTCCTTAGCCCTGAATCTCAGGTAAGGGCAGGGCTTCATAGTGTTAGGGTGTGGGACCTAGCTTAGGAGCTCTCCAGATTTTAAAACTATATTTTTCCTTTCTTTCCCAATGTCTCCTTTCTGCCTAAATTTTATTCCTTCTATTCTACCTCATCAGTACCACCAAATGTAAAACTTTTAAGTTTTATGTCTTGATTGAACTAAGATTTTATACCTTGCACATGATCAAATATATGTTTTCTAGTAAATACAGTAATGCTATTCTACTGTATGGAGCTTAATAAGGAAACTAGCTGACAAGGGTGTGGGAAAAAAGAAAGAAAAAATGTAGGTATCCTAAATGAAACTTCACATCTTTAAATATATATGTTATTTTATCTGCTTTGGACAAAAACAAAACTGAAGACTTTATGATGATTAAAAGTACTCCTGACATTAACATTCTGGCCAAAGACACAAAATTAGCAAATTAATCATTGCTCCAAAAGGCTGTGCATTCAATCAAAGAAAAAAAAAATATCTTCCCGTAACTCTGATGAAATAATGGCTTGGCTTTCTCAGACATTTCTATCTAACTTTATTTAGGGATTTTGATGCTGTTACAAAAAGGTAGGATTCAAGAACATTAAAACAAAGATTTAATGTAAGTTGAAGCATCTTCTATAAATCTAATGTGGCTTTGTAAGATTGTAAGTCATATATTAGTAGAAGCAGGCATAACACTAATATTTTGGTTGCCAGCTAAATTATTATATAGATTGGTTAGTAATATTATTAGAAAAATTATAAGAAACTGTTTTTAAAACAAGTATTTTAATTTTGAAGATGTGGAAAAAGAATGAATTATAGTTAAGATTCAAGAAATAAAATTTTAGTTAAAAGAATATGTATGCTAGTTGCAAGGGATTAATTTTAAAACTTTTAGATTGTTTGAATATTAATTCCATTAATATTTAGTTTGCCTCTGTAATAATATCTAACACTTTTGGAATATAATAAATAGGCATTTCAAATGAAAATTTTTCTGTGCAAAACTCCAATATTCTGTGGGGCACTACTTATGTAAATAATAAACAAAAAAAACCTTCCAGATGTTTCTGGGACTTAGTCTTTAGCTGTGTAAGAATGATGATGCAAACAGAATAAAGACAATGCTTGTCAGGCCTGAGATCTTTGGGTAAAATCTGTGTTTTTCAAATATTACCAAATTCATAAAAATGTGTTTATTAATGGTTTATAATGTTTGTTCTGAGATCATACTCAGAAAGTGCATGCATATAATTACATGTATACACAAAAGTGATCATACTCAGAAAGTGCATGCATATAATTACATGTATACACAAAAGTGAAGTGATTGATACACATATGGGAGTATATCTATTCATTTAGCTTGCAGTATGCATATTCACTTAACATGTATCATGTATTTCCACATACATAGGTATGTGATCTGCATACAAATGCAGAACTAAAATCTTTTAAAACTATGTAAATGAATAGGGAGTTATAATAATTAATTACTTTCTACTACTGATAAAATGCCATCAATCCTGCTGGGAGACTTAGTACACTTGTCTGTAGCTGGTGCAGAAATTAAAGGATTCGAGAGCTGAAGAAACCTGAGCTGAATAAAGATCTAGACTACTTTTCCAATTCTGTTTTATTATGCTACCAATTGATTGTGTAGCTTTTACATAAACACTTTTTATTATTGAAAATTTAATATTGTAATTTTACAATACTGTCATCTTACTGATGTATTTAATAATGGTATAACTGCAATTTTCAGAAAACTGTGAGGTGTGAGTGCTATTATTAGTATTTTACAATGAGCTTCAAATTCAAAAGTTAAGTTGTACCAGGTCATAACCCTCTTAAGTGGCAGTGTTGTCTTTGTATTCAGAAATTAAAGACTTTGTGGTGCCATATCTCCTATGTCTCAGAGGTTCTGTGGTTAAGGCATTTATCTTACCAGTTAAAGAAGTTATCTCCCAAGCTATTTCAATGCAAAAGCTATTATTCAATCAAGGCCAAATTTTTCCTTTGTGTTTGTTATAATATTTTATAATTTATTTGACTCTAATACTGTGTTTCAATTATTACACAAGGTATCATTAATTATATAACAATATATTTTATATTCTTGTACATTTTTCCTATCATTATCTTCATCAACTAAAATATTTCTGAGCTAGTCATCTTCAATTTTCTCCAAACTTACTCTTAATTTTATGATTTATAATATATCATTCCCACATAATTTTATTCAAAATAATTTAATAATGCCTTATTTTCTAGGCCCTTTGTTTTATTCTGGGACACAAACATAAACAACAGAGACATGTCTCCTCATCAAATGAATGATCTCCTGATGGTGATGGATAACAACCAAGGAAACAAAATAAATACAGTGATTGAAAATGACTGTAAGTTTTTTGAAGCTTGTAACCAGGATTTTGAATTAAGAATAATGGACCAGAGTAGCAGGTCAGCGTTAGAGCACAGAGTGCTTTTGATCAAGAGAGAACTGCTAAGATGAGAAGTAAAGACTGGGAGGAAGCCACACATGGGATTAGCTGCATGCAGCTGAAATATTCCGTGCAGAATCATCAGTAAATAAAAACAAAATCCTCTCAAAGGTACACTCATTATTCACCTTTATTTTCAACAGTCAATGGTTACAAATAAAGACAGGACTACAGGAATGATCTGATCAGCATATTCTTAGGTTACAGTTTTATTTGTTGTTACCTGTATTTTTACAGTGCAATTCAAAATAATGAATCTTACTTTGCTTGATATTCTCATCATTCCTTTGCCATATAGGGGCACAATGAATACATGGTATAATATTTATAGAATAAGCCAAGTATGGTAGCAACACACCGGTAATTCAAATACTTGGAAGGCTGAGACGGAATGATTGCAGGTTCTAGAACAGCCTCGGAAACTTGGTGAGGTCCTCAGAAACTTAATGAGATCCTATTTCAAAAATAAAAATAAAAAGGGCTGGGTGTATAGCTTGGAGGTAGAATGCCCCTGGGTTAAATCCCCAGTTATACAAACACACACACACACACACACACACACACACACACACACTACACATATACATATACATACACATATAGAATATGAAGTATAAGATAATTATGTGTATTTAAAGAAGATGAATAGCAAAATTATTAGGATTATGGATTCTATTCCCAAATGAAGAGATGAAGAGAATAGCTCCAGATGGGTTTATTTGCCCAGATAGAATATATTTAACTGAAATGTTCATAAGTATAAAATAATAGTTTGAAATTTTAACTAAAGAGCATTTTATTAGTTTCTCTAAATATAATTAACTTAAATTTAATATAAATGTATTCAAAACATTTTCTTAGTAGTAAGTTTTTCTTAGATTTTTTTTTTCATTTCTTTGCTTTAGTTTTTCAAGTTTTCTTCTCTGTCAACTAATCCTAGCTACAGGTTGTATAAAGGAGAAAATTGAAAGACAAAGTAGTGATAACTGAGAGACACTGGAGGGATATTACTCCTTGAAAACAACAGCAAAGAGTGGTTTAGTCAATAGCAGAAGAGAAACCAGTGAGATATTAGACAAGAGGTTCATAGAACTGGAAACCTGACACTGTGACAAGCACACATGGGCCTATCTACATGATACACTGCCATAGTTGAATGTGGACCCCAGAACAGAAACGGTAGCTTGGAACCAAGATGTCAAAGTCTTAGAGATGCTTTCAAGTCCATTTGCTTCCTATTTTCTCTCTACCTTCCATATATGAGAGAAAACATAGGAACCTTGGCTTTGTTGACCAAATGATCATATTTTCTAAGGTTTTTATTTTATCTCTCAGGGAACACATATGATGGCTGACTCTTACTAATTAAGCGAGAATTTTAAAGCTACATGATTTCAACTATTGTACCACATATTTATATCACATTCTTTTTAAGCAAGGCAATAGTTTATTAGCTTTCTATAATGATATGTAGCATTATAAATACATCAACTTTTTGACTCAATTGTTATATAGCAAATCCTATTCATTATCTTCCTTGTTACATTTACTGCTTTTCTATAAAATGTATTTTTCATTGTGCATGTTCTCCTATTCTTATAGATAAAATAGGTTTTAAAATATAGCTACATTTTCCTCATCCCAATTAACAATTGCCTTTCTTATAATGAACATGTCACTGACTTCCAGAAGTATATTTCTAAATTTCTTTAATAATAAAACTTTATTTCTATTTTTACCAGTACTCTTGTCTATTGTGATCAGTTTCAGTCTATTCTGTTTACTACTAGAAAGATGGATGTAACTCTATATTAACCAGGCTCTCCCTATTTTTGGAAAACATTTCCATTTTGAATTTTGTTATTGAACAAATTTTAAGATTGATATTATATCATTTTTAAATATTTAGATAGTAAACATTCATTTATGTGGTAATGACTATGTTTTTTGGAGATTTTATTGCCTTTTTTTTTTGCGGTACTGTGGATTGAATTCAGGGGCATTCTACCTCCGAACTATACCCCCAGCCCTATTTTTTATTCTTTTTATTTTGAAACCGATTCTCACTAAGTTGAGGAGTGCCTCACTAGATAGCTGAGGCTGGCCGCGAACCAGGATCCTCCGCGAACCCGGTCTCAGCCTCCCGAATGCTGGGATTACAAGTGTGCGCCACCACACCCGGCTTGCCTTTTCTTTTTATTGCTGTAATGAACTCATGACTTTTCTAATAGATTCAATTTTCATAATCCACTCATGATAAATTTTATTTTAATCCATCAAATCACCACAATTTAGCCAGTGACTTTGTAGTTACTATATCATATATCTTTGAGAAAACTTTGCTCCATCGAAACATAGATGTTGTGGATTTATTTTTGTTTTCCCATGACATGCTTCCCAATTATTCTGTATTCTTTCTTTCATTTAACAGCATCCCTTGAAGTTTTGTGATTAGTACTTGGTAATAGACTGTGAGTAGAAGTGATACGGCTCCCTGTGAGTGACTATTCCTGAAACTATATTCAGAGAGGTTTGTATCACATGATAGATGGACATATCCTGGACTCCAAAATCACCAGATTGAGGTAAGCCAAATCCAAATCTGCACAGGAAAAATAGTGTCATTTTAGCACCTGGAATTTCAGGTAATGCATTCAATTAAGATTCAATTACTGTGATTCAATGATTGAGACCAACAGTGATACAAAGGACAAAAAGACACTGAGGCTATTAAAGAAATAAAACAACCAGAGAAACAATTATAAACATTGGATATGTAGACTAACCAACATATAATTATAAGAATTTGTTTTGTTTTGTTTTGTTTTGTTTGGCGGTACTGGGGATTGAACTCAGGGGCATTCTACCTCCGAGCTATACCTCCAGCCCTATTTTTTATTCTTTATTTTGAAACCGAGTCTCACTAAGTTGCGGAGTGCCTCACTAGGTAGCTGAGGCTGGCCGCGAACCCGGATCCTCAGGTCTCAGCCTCCCAAATGCTGGGATTACAAGCGTGCGCCACCACGCCCGGCTTAATTATAAGAATTTGAAAAGAACAAAATACAACTGTTTGAAAAGGAAACTATTAAAAAATGCAACACAGGTCACTTCCCTGAAATGAAGGAAGAAGAAAATCTGGACAAGGAAAGTGAATCACAGCCCATAAGAAATGAAACAGCAAGACTGAGGTTGATTATTACTGATGGTTTACTATGTAAAAATTTTAAGACAGAAAGAATTTTTCAGTCATACAAGCAGAAAAAGCAAAACTCATTCCAATCAAGATAGTATCATATATTTACATTTTGAATATTTCTCCTCTCTGAAAAGACCACAATAAAAAGGTGTCAGAGTTGTCCTCCAGAAAAAGATAACGATCTTTCAGGCCTGAAATGGAATATAACCACAAGGCAGCAAGCAGACTGATGCTGCAGCTCCTGAAGCAGCCACAGAACACCACTGCTATAGTGTGTTGGAATTAACAAGCACTTCAAGTTTTCCAGTTGCATTCATCAAGATGCCATTTAGGATTAGATTATCACTGGCCAGGATTTTAGTTTGTATCTTGGGCTATCTACTTTGTAGGGAGAGAAAGCAAATACCATGAGGTATTTGCTGCAATCTCATTGCATAACAAGAGTTAAACTGTGAATATTAAATCTATGTGTATCCATGGATCTACATATTAAAACTGCAGCATTATGAAAGACAATCCAAAATAGTGAATGAATGAATAAATAAATAAATAAATAAATAAATAAGAGGGGGAGAAATTTGTTCCAAAAAGCAAATGGAAAACAATGACATAACCTCGGTTGATTTTAAAGAAAGTGAATAAAGCTATAGAAATATATATTTGATAAACCTAACAGAATAGACAGTTTAGGTGGCTTAAACAATAGAAAATTATTTCTCCTATTTGGGGGGCTGGCAAAGCCTACTTAAATGTACTGGCTGATTCATTTCCTTGTGAGAGCTCTCTGGCTTGTAGAAGACTGTCTTGCTGTATCTTCATATAGTGGGATAAGAAACAAAGAGGGCTCTGATATCATCTATTACAAAGGCATTCATCTTATTGGATCAGAGCCACTCTCCTATGAATTTATTTAGCCTTAATCCCTTACTTAGAGGCCTCATCTTTAAATATAATCTATGCATTCGCATGAGGGGTTAAGGCTTCAGTTTAAGAATATAGCGGAATGTGAACTTTCAGGCAGATATGTTTTTTCAATTAGATTTTGAAGTAAAGATATATATGTTGTTACAAAAATAAGACAGGAAGTCCAGTCATGCTGGAGGTACATATTCTGTATATCATCTAGTTTCCACCAGTGGTGAATCATACATAACTCTAGTTTATTATCAAAATTAGAAAATTATAACTGTCACCATGAAATTTACTAGACTTCAGGACTTAGTCACACTTTACCAAGTTTTCATGAACTCATTTTTTTAGTTGCATAAGTGTAGATAAAAAAATGTACATGTGTACTATTATGACATTTAATCACATGTGTTAGTTTTGGAACCACCATTGTATTCAAGATACAAAAGTGTTTCCTGACCACTGAGGAGTATTATCAGTGCTACACCTTTCTATTCACTATTGCCTAAACTCTGGCAATCACTGACATGTTATATAGCTCAATAATTTTACTACTTTGAGAATACTTTATAGATGGAAACATACAAATTCAATAGTCATTTTTTCTCCTTAGTATAATCCTTAGTAATAACTTTGAGGTCCATCCAAGTTGCTACAAGTGCAAACATTTTTTTATGGTAAGTAATATTCAAGAGTGCAGATATAGCACAGTTAGTTTAATTATCCATCTTCTAGTTAATATTTATTTTTTCCAAATTGAGCCAATACAAATAAATCTGCTACTAGCACTTGTGTAGAAGATTTTGTGTGAATGTACAGTTGAATTTCTCCAGGATTGATGTTTAGGACTGTAACTGCTGTATAAGTGTAAGTTTAATATTTTGTAAAAGAGTAAGACTAACTTCCATAATGGTTTTACTATTTTATATTGTGGCCAGCAATGTATAAAGCACCCAGTTTTTCTATATCCACACCAGCATTTACTAATATCAGTAATTTTTATTTTAGTCATTATTGTATTATATTCCTAATGACTAGTGACATTGATCATCTTTCCATTTATTTATTTGCCACTATATATATTTCTTGATGAACTATTTGTTCAAATACTCTGAAATTTCTACTTGGAATGTTGATTTTCTGGTCATAGACACAGGGACAAAAGTTTGTTTGCTATCAGGTTTACTGCCTCTGACTCAAGGAATTCAATATTCCAGAATATTACATTGACAATGGACTCGTTTTAGAAAATATCTTACGAATACTGAGACATTTTTGCTACTTTCTCAACTTTGCCAATTATTTATGACAACCTTCTCATTCAGAGATCAATCCCAAAACTCTTGGATATAGACAACCCAGCATCCCATCAAACTGAAAGTCCATGATCCTAGGTGATGTTCATTCATAGAAGTCATAAAATCCTGAGAAGCAAATGTGGAAAGTTTTATCAGGCTTGCAAAGGGGAAAGTCCTGTTATTAACTCATAAATGCTCTCTGGAAATCACTCCTGGCCCCTATTCTCAGATACCTCTCAGCAATATCTCTTTAGCGAGTAATCTCAGGTTCACAAGTGAGTTTAGTATTGCAAAGATGCCTTTCAGGGGACGGGCATACCTTTTACATTCTGTTTTATGTGTGCTCGGGCAAGCTTAGCAGGAATAAGGATGTTTTAAATCTTAAAGAACAAACTATTCATTTTTGCAAGTTATTTGTTTTGATGGTAATATCTTTCACTATAAATTTAGCATGACTCTGACCTATTTCCTTCTATTTTAATTTCACATGTCAATAAGTATTCATAAAGTTTTTCCAATATTTACTGCATTCCATGGAATGAAAAATGCCATCTGTTTCAAAAGACTATTATTTTATGTACCAATAAGAGAAAGATAGAGGAAAATAGCTAACTTAATGCTGTGTTATCACTAATATTTTTCATTTTATGTTTCTTGAAGTATATGTTTGGCCTGTCTGGATATAAATTTACATAAAATATCACTCTTTCACATAATAAAATGGTGAAAGCAAAATAACTTGGTTAAATTATTCTCAAAACTCATTCATATGGAGTTTAATTCACCTAAATTCTTACATAGAGTTTCCTTTTTTCAAGTTATTTTATACAATGTGGGTTTTGTGGTATCAAAAGTGTTGATGACATAGTTGTGTATAACATGCATGCACAAAGCACTTGGTGTGCTTCCTTCCAGAAATATGCTGTATGCATGTATGTTTTTATCACTTTGAACCTCCCTAATTATTATGCATAATTACAATGCACTAATGAAATATTTAAAACATGCTTAAATAGCATCTCTTGGAAATTCAAATTGTAGAAACTATCCTCCATGATTTTATGTGCTCATATAGGAATTAAAAACGTCACCTTTGCCATAGTAATTGTTACGTGTACTCTTGTGTCAGAAATAATTAAATGTGAGTGAATCTTTAATATTAATGAAAATGCAAATCTTCCTCAACACTTGAAATATTTTATTCCTTGTTTGTTTAAATGTATTTTTCTCTAAATGTGACAGGATTTCTTGTGATCATTTGAAAATAGGATCATGTGCATCCCTATAGGGCCTGATATTCTCTTTTTCTCATATTCTTTTTTGCTCAGAAACTATTTACAACTTAGGGGATACTGAGGATATCCCTAAGCTGCTGAGACTGGCCTCAAATCTTCAATTCTTGTTCTCAGCCTTCTACTGGGATTACAGGCATGTACCACCATGCCTGGCCAGAAGTTTCCTATAAGCAAGAAAGTTCATTTGAATTTTTTTAATAAACTTCAGATTTAGGTAGCCTAAATGAAAGAATAGGAAACTTAGAACTTCTCCTCTTTGAGACTCCTCTTTTTCTATTTCTTTTCTTTTTTTTTTTTTTCCTCTAGTGGCTCTTTCTTAAGCACCTAAGGACTTACACAACACAGCAGAGCAGTGATGAAAGTTTGGCTCCAGACCGTTTGGGTCCTCACCTGCATGGTGAGTAGGGAGAGAGAGAGAGAGAAAGAGAGAGAGAGAGAGAGAGAGAGAGAGAGAGAGAGAGAGAGAGAGAGAGAGAGGAATCTATTTTTATTATATGAATATATTTAATAATGTTTTCATTACTTTGTCCCATATATTTCACTCTCTAGTTTGCTTTTTTGGGCAATAATTTTAATATAACAGATAAGAAAAATATTTATAACACAAAATATTCATGTGTATTATATTATAGTTGTACATACATAATTTTCACTGTGCAAGTTTTATACTATATAATCACATAGATACATGTGAAGTATTATTACACATTCTTCTAAAGTTCTTCTATTAATTACTGTTAATATATTAAGAAAGCATCTAGAATATAATTTATTACATTTAATACTGAAGAGCCTTTAACAAATGTATAAAAGTATGATTTTCATTATTCCAGAAAATTATTATAAACAGAATTTAGAAACAAAAGAGAAACATATTTTTTTGAGTAAAACATTTAGATTTAGTCAATATCTAACAATGTGCTATCTACAGGTCAAAATAACCATTGTGTTTTACGGGACAATCAATACGTTCTCAGAATTATGACATATAATACTGCCTTATGAAATATTTATGCTTTACTTATTTTATCTAATGACATGAATACTTCTCATTTATAATTGTTAGAATTTTTCAAAATTGGTGATGTTAACATACTTAAATCTTTTGCATATATTAGCAAGAACTTTTCAGGAAATTAAATGATAATGTGGTTTAAATTATAATAATAATTTGGCATACATGTGTTCTTGGCAAGAAAAAGATAAGAGTGGGTTACAGAACAAAGTGATATCAAAATAAACTAAAAATAATGTACTGCAATGCAAACATATTTCACATACTGTCAAGAATATTTTTACTTCTCCACACTGTATCCCCAACCACTTTCCCAGAAACTTTTAGTAGTTTCTTTAACAAGAACCTGGGAACTTTTAAAATACATTTAATTTCAGAAATAGAAATAAAAGAGGATAGTTATTTGAATAATTTTTGGAGTGGAAGAATTATATTAAGTAACTAACTGTAATGTTCAACCTCGGGGATTAACAAAAGTAAATACAAACTTTAACAATTCTCTTTACAAGGAATGATGAGAATGGAATTGTCTATTATTGTTTCATTCTGCTAGAATATTTATAATCATATGATCATATAATTGTTCTGGAGTGTATGACTTTGCCATTAAGATACCACTCTTCAGGAAGGCAATAAAAGAAGGCAGGCAAATGCAGAGACCCTGGAATCTCAACATCTGGACTCTAAATTATCTATTTGTGTGTATTTTTATATGGGTATAGATATCATTTACACTGTGCAAGTTCTACATAATGTAGCCATATAGATTAAATTCTATATATGTCATCTAAAATAGTAATATTCATGATCAATGTGCCTTTGGAAAAATGAAAATTTTAATGGGGTATAGTGTACAATAAGATAATATATAGACCAGATTTACATCTGCGTTTGCCAAATGATAGTTAATAAATGCAAACTACAGTAAGCAAATAGAGACTGAAAAAAAATGCCTGCCTTTCTTCCTTGAGAAGACCTTTATAACTCATTTATATACAGTGTACTGTAACCCATTTAGAATTCTGAGTCCAGAAATATAGATCCAATTATAGAACTATTAAATCACATTGGTACAGTTTAGTAGAACCATACTCATAAACAAAAAAGTAAGAAATAAATCTTCTCAAGCATATTAAAAGTATGTTTGTATCAGTCTTGTCTTAAATTACCTAAGGTAGATTAATAATGGAAGAAATATTCAGTAGTATTTTCATACTTTTCTTTTGGTGTGTAATAATTATACATCATACTGAGTTTCAAAGTCATACAAACAAGCATACACACATCTCTTATGTTTCCCTTCAGATCCCTTAGCAGTATGAAAATACCAGTACCAATCTCAATATGGTGTATAGAAGGAGGAGAATAGGGGAGGGAGACAAAGGAAAATTCACTAAATAATGTGTACATGTATGTCACCATCAGTATGAGCTACATTATGATGTGAGACTATAATGCATCAATGGAAGTATTAAGATGTAAGATTAAATTCCTGTTTTAGAGATTGAGCAAATAAAAGGCTAGTGATTAATTTGTAGTTTCACCCAAAACTCTAATTTAGAACATTTTAGGCATATATATTATTCATAATGATTGTTATGATTATTATAATGATGATTATGATTATGATCAAAATTTAAGAAATTACCAAAGGCCAAGTATATATAATTGATTATAGGTTATATATAACTATTTGATTTTATTATCAATTATTAAATTTGATACAATTATGTGATTTCACTATCACTTCTGGCACTTAGCACACATAGAAACAGAAATACCTCCACAAGGTCTCAGAATACTATTAAGTGGCAAAATTAGGATACCAGGTTTCATATATTAGAGCCCAAAGATGATTAATAATGAAAGACTTTGACTTTTCTTGAATGTTTGAAGATGGTGAAAACTCAGCATCTTATTCTCATAATTTTAAAAATAAGCTTTTATAAATGTGTAAATGACAATTTGTCTATGTATAACAAATAAGTTGCTACTACTGATAATATATTTAAAAATAGGAGCCATTTGGTTTATTTAAAGTAGAAAATGAAGTTAAATCCCTATCTATAATCCTGCACACTAATCAAATTGAGATGAATCAAAGACCTGAAAATTAGACGAGAGTCTTTGAAATTATTACAACAGGGCATAGGACCAATACCTCAACATATAGGCACAGGTAGAACCTTCCTCAATAAGAACCTCAAAGCTCAGGAAATTAAAATAAGGATTAATAAATGGAATGGCATTAAACTAAAATGTTTCTGCTCATCAAAGAAAATTATCAAGAATATAAGGACAAAACCTACAGAATTGGAGAAGTTCTTTGCCAGCTATTTATCTGATAGAATACTAATATCCAGAATATATAAAGTACTTAAAGGACTTAATAATAAAAACAATCCAATAAAGAAATAGGCAATTGAACTAAATATACACTTCACAAAAGAAATACAATGATCAATAAATACAAGAACAAATATTCAATTTCATTAGCAGTTAGGGAGATGCAAATCAAAACTACAGAGATTCCATCTAATCCCAGTCAGAATGACAAATATCAAGAAGCCAAAGAACAATAAATGCTGGTGAGGATGTGGGGAAATAGGAATTCTTCTATATGGTTGTGATTGCAAATTGGTAAAGCCATGATGGATATCAGTGGAGATTCATCAGAAAATTGGGAATGAATATGGTAGTAATTATGCATATCCATGTTTATAGCAGCACATTACACAATAGTCAAATTATAGAACCAATTTAAGTGTCCATCAATAGATGAATGGATTGTGAAATTATAGAATATACACACAATGGAATTCTACGCACCAACTAAAAAGAGCAAAATTATGTCATTTTCAGGAAAATGGATGGACCTGGAGTACATTATTTTAAGTGAGGTTAGCCAATCACAGAAAGTGAAAGGTAATATGTTTTATCTAATATGTGGAAGTTTGGGAGTAATTGGGACACCAGCAGGACTTCTGGTAATGGAGGAGAAACTATTGGAGCCAAGGAGGTGGACTAAGGGAACAGGGAAATGGAGGTAGAATCAATGAAAGAAGCACTTTCATCGACAGTATGTACATACATGAGAATACCAATGTCAGCCGGGGGAAAGCCCAATAAGTATGGTGTGCATGCATGTCACTGTTCTAATGAACTGCCTTATGATGTGAGATTGTAATATACCAATAAAAGAATAAAAATGAAATACATAAAAAGCAAATAAAAAAGAGATGGCTCTCATATTACAATTCTTCAACCTAAAAATAACTTTTAAGAACAGGGTGACCAACCTGAATGCTGAGAATTTGCATTATTTTCTCTTCCATTTACTACCTATCTGAATTTTTTTTACACATTATTCAAGTACAACTTATTTTAGTGACATTATCAAATATCATTTGTTGACTGGTAAATATAATGTCTATATTTTGATCATTATCTTAAAAGACATTCTGTGCAATTTGACACCTTCCTTCTGTAAACTCTTTACTCTCCGTTGATTTACACACTACCTCTTGCTTAATTTAAAATATGCTTAAGCTTTAAAATTTTAGAAACCCCCCAAAAACACATGGCTTACAAATTATAGTCACTTATTTCTCTCTTCTGTGAATTCTGATGTAGTCAGTGTTGCATGCGAATAAACACCTCTGCTCCATGAGGCTATTCATAGTTCTAGATAGTGTATTATTCCACCATTTTCTACCTGTTGTCATTATTTAAATTATCAACTCTGGATCACCTCCCTATGATTATGTCCCATCCTTGGGAAAGTAAAGGAGTAAAAAGTAAAAAGAATTCTTGCAATACCATGACTATATTGAGTAAAATGTAGTCATACGCCACATTTCACTTTAAGGCCATTTAGAAAATACGGTGTTTAGAAAGGAGTCTATGAAACCAGCTAAAACTCACAGATTAAGAAGGGTAAACGGATATCTGGGGAAAATAGAAATTTCTGTGACATTCATTTTTTTTTTCATCATTTCTTCTTAGATTCTTATATTTGAACTATTTTGACATCTCATTTTTCCTATAATCACTCACTAAATAAAACATTATTTCTTCTTTTGATCCTCATGACTTGCTCAATTTGATCACAACAATTTGTAGCAAGCTTCCACTATTCTCTGTAGATGATGAGCTAATGACTACATTTCCTTGTCTTCAGTATTAATTAGTTTCCTTAAGATTACTCCGAGCACATAAACATGAATGTGATTTGCAAAGTGGATGTGAACAAGTGAGATGGAGACTGATTATTCTGTTTCTACTATATCTTTCTGGAGTTGATTCAACTTTGACACTTTTTTCCCCACAAAGACAGATGTTTATTTAGGAAAGTAGAGAATACATGTTCAAGAGAGAATGAAGGTCATCTCAAAAGGGAGAGAGCCCACCTGTGACAGTTGTCTTACATTCAGTTCTAAGCATCAAAAGTGTTTTTTGCTGGGACAAATGCTGCTGGTGATATTTGACTTTTAATTTATCAGTGTGAACTTCAAGTCGGTTCCATTTTATTTTATCTTCAAAATTAATTTCATTATCAAGCTGTTGAATGCTGGGTGCCAGCTTCTATTTTACTGATCTGGATGCTAATGAAGATCCAGGAGCCCTTGGCTGTGGTTTGCAACTGTTTGTGTTCTCATCTTCTTGGTCACAGCAGATACAGGAGATTCCATGGTGTGTGTGGTCTCTGTTATTTTTGTTCTGGGATTTATAAAAGTTTAATTTGGAGTCCAAGGTTTCTGGCATTATACTTATGATAAGGTTATAATACATTATTGACTTAAATCAATTTCTTCTTTAATTAAATAGGTCTGTTGCTTTAACAGTTTTTATCAGTCATTATTAGTTCTAATAGTTGCAACCTCCAGAATATTCTAGTCTTTCTTTAATATTCTGAAGGACATTTGTTCTGTGTATCTAACCAAGCATCAAGTAAACACATGAGTATCTTTAACTTTGAAATACAATTACCAATCATAAAGTATTATCAACAGTAGTGTACATGAAAATCAATTTTTAAAAACCCTGTTGTGCAAATAAAATATTATCTGAGAAATCCTTATAAATGGTGGTAAATGTCAGAAAAAATAAGTTAACATATTTATAATTAAAAATAATTAATTCTAAAATATAATACAAATATCCACCAAACCTATTGTTTCATAAAAAGCATACATTAAATTAAAAAATAATAGTGGATAACACAGTGTTTGCTTTAAAAAGTTATTTAGTAATTCCAGTCTTAATTACAGAATATTGCATCTTTCTTTCTTCCTTTCCTTCTTTCTGTTATTTATTTTTATTGATTTTTGTTGCTGTTGTTGTTTTGGTGGTACTAAGGGGTGGAACCCAGGGGTGTTATACCTCAAAGCTACATCCCAAACAAATTTTTTAAATTTCTATTTTAAAATGGGATCTAATTAAATTACCACACACTGGCATCAAACCTGTGATCTTCCCTTTCTCAGCCTGAAAGGTACTGGAGTATTTTATTTCTTAAAGGAGTGAATATTTCATGATTCAATTCTAATATAAAATGTTCCATTTGATAGACATGTTTTTATTCATTTTCATTAACTTCTCTTATTTTTATCCTAAATTGGTAAGTAACACATTGAATATTAGTTTGGATATGTTGTCAGAAAACTGATTTTATCACATCTTCATGGTACTTTTCATGTTGATTTCCATTTTGAAACTAAAGAATTCATTTATTTGAATATATTTTGATTACTTGTTGACAACTGAAAAATTATTTTGAGATTTTTTGGAATATATATCTGGATGTTCAGTTACATAGCAAAATAATTAAGACTTTTTCTATATAATTGTCAACCACCATAAACTTTTAAATACTGATTTAATATCAGTAGTTTCAGAGTACTGCAGTAAAATGTATGGTTATTTTGCCTTATTCATAAAATGGTGCTTTAAGCGTGGGCATGGTAGTGCACGCTTGTAATCCCAGCATTCGGGAGGCTGAGACCTGAGGATCCGGGTTCGCGGCCAGCCTCAGCTACCTAGTGAGGCACTCCGCAACTTAGTGAGACTTGGTTTCAAAATAAAGAATAAAAAATAGGGCTGGGGGTGTAGCTTGGAGGTAGAATGCCCCTGAGTTCAACCCCCAGTACCACAAAAAAATAAAATAAAATGGTGCTTTAATTTCCCCTATGAAACTTACTCTGTGGTGTGTGTGTGTGTGTGTGTGTGTGTGTGTGTGTGTGTGTGTGTGTATTACTAGAGAGTTATCCTGCTAGCTGCAATCCCAGTCATTTTTATTTATTTTTCTATTTTCTTTTTAAATTATTTATTAAAAATATTCTCTTCTTTTTGTATTAAATACTGCTTTAGGTTCTAGGTATAAATCAGTAAATAAAAGAAGAGGGAAAAATCAAAGAATATATTCATTAGTTAGATATTATATCCAGTAATGCTAGTAAAGTTATTAAATGCTAGCTTTAATTTTTTTCTTTTCAATCAGTAAAATATTTTTAAATTTTTATTGGTGTATTGCAATTATACACTATAGTGAAGTTCAATGTGTTACAACACACATGCATACA
Organism: Graphiurus murinus; assembly: GCA_004027655.1. Taxonomy (NCBI): domain Eukaryota; kingdom Metazoa; phylum Chordata; class Mammalia; order Rodentia; family Gliridae; genus Graphiurus; species Graphiurus murinus. The sequence continues at coordinate 56,758 of PVLC010004142.1, forward strand.
GCTCTTAGCGTTCTTCCTTTCACATTCCACCCAGTTCCCCCCTCTTTATTCCCCACAAGAGTTAGATTGTAAGAATATCTTCACATATTACCATAGTGTGGGGAGCAAAAAGATTTACTTAAAAAGCTTAAAGACTTGAGGAGCTAAGATGGCTACTTTGAGCAATTAAAATTCAACCAGCGCCTGTTGTCCTGCCCTGAGGATAGTGAACTTGTAACTTCCCTAAATTTAAGTGCTTCAAGGTTTTCTACCCTAGCCCTTGTTTTCCCCCATTTAGATAAAATGTAAATGACAAATGTCTCTCCAAAACCTGATTGATATTACGTCATCTGGATTATGGGAGGGTATTCAAGGTCAGCCCTCAGTATTTATGTCACAAAGGTTGCTCAATAAAGTTGAACATTTGTTTCCCTTGCAAGGTGTGTGTGTGTGTGCGTGTGTGGTGTGGCCCCGTGTTCTCCCCCCCCCTTTTTTTCCTCTTTCTTATTTTCAGGTCCCAGTTGATCGGCAGAAAAGGAAACTGAGGCAGCAGCTGGCCTGCTGCACCATAGTATCATTTGAACTGTTTCCTTCCCCAATCCTCCTTTTTCTCCTCCTTAAATCTCACTCCTAACCCCCTTCAACTACTCTACAGACCTATCTTGTCATTTAAAGTCCCCATGTTTTCTATTTTCACTCTAGCTTCGAGAGAAAACATACTACCTTTGACTTCTTGAAACTAATCAATTTCACTTAGCATAATATTCTCCAGTTTCATTCATTTTCCTGCAAATGACATAATTTTTTCTTGTTTATGGCTGAGTAAAATTCTATTATGTATATATGGTACAATTTCACAATTCACTCATGTATTGATGGACACCTGAGTTGGTTCCATAATTTGGCTATTATGAATTGTAGTGCTATAAACATGAATATGACCAAAACAGAGCAATGGAATAGGATAGAAAACAGAAACGAACCTGCACACTTATAGCCAGTTGATTTTTGATAAAGGATCCAAAAACATAATAAAAAAGAGCTTTTTCAAGAAATGGTGCTGGGGAAACTGGATATCTATATGTATAAAACTGAAAATAAATCTCTATCTTTCAGCTTGCACAAAATCATCTCAATATAGATCAAAGACCTAGAAATTAAACTCAAGTTTGTTCTATGGTTTCCTTGAGTATGCAATTACTCAACATATAAACATTTGCAGAGAAGTACTGAACAACATCCCCCATAAGCTCAGTAAATAAAACCAAGAATCAATAAATGAGATGTTATGAAAGTAAGAATGTTTCTGCACAGAAAAGGAAAGAATCAAGAGTCTCAAGAGAAAGCCTATAGAATGGGAAAATCTTCATGATCTACTCCTCTGATATAAAATATATATATAAATAGCTAAAAAAAAACCCCACTAAAACAAATAACCCAATAAAATGGACAATAAAACTGAATAAAAAATTCTCAAAACAAGAGATGTAAATGACAAATAAATGTATGAAAAATGTTCAAAATTATTAGCAAACAGGGAAATCCAATTCAAAATTACAGTGAGATTTTATCTAACTCTAGTTAAAATGGCAATCATTGAGAATACAAGCGATATCAAACACTGATAATGATGTGTAGAAATAGGAATTCTTATACACTATTGGTGAGTTTGTAAACCAATACAACAGTTATGGAAATAAATTTAGAAGGGCCTCAGAATCTAGGAATGGAACCATCACACCACCCAGCTATATCACTTCTCATTATCATTCCTAAAGAACTAAAACCAGGGTATTAGAGAAAAAAATTAGAATAATTATATTTTAGTAAAAATCTAGTATTGAAAAACTAAAAACATAACTTTACAATTAGAATATCAAAATATGCATAAGGAAAATAGAAGGATCTATAATAAAGTTTAGACTAGAATATATGAAACAGAAAATGTAAATTTAAAATTGGATGCACAACAAATAAAACAAAAGCAATGCAAATATCTAAGAATAAACTATTGCAAGACTCAGGAAGAAAAAAAGGAAGATGTCAGCAATAACCCTGGGAACAAAAATAGGGACAAATTATGGGAAAACCATTCATAAAGTAAGTAAAAAAGTTAAATTCAATTATATGACAGTAAAAAATGAGAAATTATTAATTAAATTTAGTACTACAATGCAGATTTCTTTCATTTTCAATAATTATTTTACCAACTTTAAATATGTTCCTATTTCTAAATATATAGACCTATAGATCTTAATGTATTATGATAATAATAATTATAAATCATAACTTTATATGGTTTTTATATTATTTTATTCATACTCTCATAATTTTACAGTTTCTCAAATTTCTCTGGATATACATTTATATCGTTATAAATGAAAAATGCTTTATTTCTTTTCTTTTCTTGCTAATTCTACTCATAATTCATTTTTGTATTAGTGTAATTTCATGTGAATATATCATAAAATGTTAATGGTTACCACCTCTTATTCTTTAAATACTTTTAAAATAACATTTTTATAGATTTTAGAAAATTGTGTTCATTATTTTAAAGTAGATTTCATTTTATTTTGTGTTTTTTTACTAGAAATATTTACTGAAGTAAATAAATAGATTCTACTCTCAGCAGTATTATAAGGCTATCTACTCACAATTTAATGTTACAATCAACTATAGTAAACTACTTTCTTAATTTGGGCCATACTTGAACTATTGAAACAAACATCTCTGATATTCGCATATTGGTGTTATATGTTACTTAGTGCTTTTAAAATTGTGTTTGACATGTTGTGATATTAAATCTATAAAATGATGAGATTTAATATTTTTCTTAGCATGCATTATAGTTATAAAATATCTAAATTCATAAACAAAGATACAAAAGTATATATATATATACATATATATATAGTGTTATGCATACTACATATACTATATATTATAGTAAATTAGGATCTGATTCCATTTATTCAATGCTTCTTTTTTAATGATAGTTCATTTACTTAGTAAAATGTTTTGAAAGTTTATCTGTATAGTAGTATGCATCATTAGATTATTCTCTTTTTTTTTTTTAATTTTTTTTGCGGTACTGGGGATTGAACTCAGGGGCATCTACCTCCGAGCTACACCCTCAGCCCTATTTTTTATTCTTTATTTTGAAACCGAGTCTCACTAAGTTGCGGGAGTGCCTCACTAGGTAGCTGAGGCTGGCCGTGAACCCGGATCCTCCGGTCTCAGCTTCCCAAATGCTGGGATTACAAGCGTGCGCCACCACGCCCGGCTTAGAGTATTCTCTTTTCTGACTAAATATTTCATTGCACATTTATGCCACAAATTTGTTGATACATTTATCCTTTTATTGACAGTTTGTTATTACTTTTTGTTTATTATAAATAATTTTTTATAAACATTTGTGTGCAAGTCTTTGAGTGAACACATATTTTCACTTCTCTTGGGTGTATACCTCAGAGTGAAATAGCTAATTTGTATGGTAACTCTACGTTTAGCATTTTAAGAGCATAGCATTTTTTTCTAAAGTGGCTGCACTATTTTACCATTCTACAAGCAATATTTTGGGACAACAACTTCTCTACATTCTTATCAACATTTGTCTCATAAAAATTTTATTCATCCTAGTGGATGTGAAACGTTTTGATCTAAAATCCCCAAATGACTATTGGTGTTGTACATTAGCATGTGCTTATTGGACATTCATATATCTCCTTTGCAGAATGGTCTGTTCAGAACCTTTGTCCAGTTTTTTTTTTTTTAATGCTATTGCTTTACATGACTATTTATTTATTTATTTATTTATTTTTTTTTTTTGCACAGTGCCAGGGATTGATTTCAGGGCCTGTGCATTCTAGACCAGTATCCTCCCACTAGTTACATCCCCTAAAATCATCATCATCATCATCATCATCATAATCATCATCATCATCATCATCATAATCATCATCATCACCATCATCATATTTATGATACTGGGGGTTGAAACCAGAGGCATTCTACCTCTGAGCTATATCCCCAGCCCTATTTTTTCTTTTTTCTTTTTGAGACAGGACCTAACTAAACTGCTGAGGCTGGCCGCAATTCTGCCATCTTCCCGTATCAGCCTCACAAGTACTGGGATTACAAGCACGTGACAATACACCTAGCTTGGTAAAAATTATTTTTAAAATTGCATTGGTGAAATATAATTGTACATGGTAGTGAGATGCAAAATGACACATTCATATATGCACACACCATCTCTTGCTATGTTTTCCTGCTAATATCATCCCGCTCCCCACTTCATCCTCCCAGTACTCTTATTATATTTGCCTTGGTTGCTCTGGTCTCGTAATGAAGAAATGTTTATTTCTTTACTGCATCTGTTTTGTAACCTGGAGTGGCCCCCTCCAGATTAGAAGTAGCTGTACAAACAGATAATTTATTTCCAGAAAGAAACTTGGGTACTTAATTTGCCAATTATTTTTTTCATTTAAGAATTGTGAGAGTCACTAAGTTTACAACCTTTCTAATGATAACTTTAAAAACTTTGTTGCAGCACTTATCTGAGGTATATCAATGTGTGTAACCTCCTATGATTTTGTATCTAGGCAATTTTCTCACTCATCTCCAATTATCAAAAAATATAAAAAGGATCTATTATTTTATGAGATAGAAGCATACGAATCTACTGATGTTTGAAACAAAATATCCCATTTTGCATAGACTATGAAAACTATTCAACTATTTATTGTGTGGGATTTTGCAGAAGGCAAGAAGTCAAGAAATCATAAAGAAGTTGGTGTGATGGCTCATGCCTGTAATTCCAGGAGTTGAGAGGCTGAGCCACGAAGATCACAAGTTCAAGGCCAGCCTCAGCAATTTGCTGAACCCTGTTTCAAAATTAAAAAAATAAAATAAGTATGAGTATATAGCTCAGAGGTATAATGCCCTGGGTTAAATACCTAGTAACACACACACACACACACACACACACACAATAAATAAATAAATAAATAAATAAATAAATAAATAAATAAGAAAATATCATTACTAAAACCAGAAATAATTGCTCATTGAAAAAATTGTCTTGTAAATAGATAAACAATATTATGTCTTACCTATATGTTACACTTAATTTACAAATACTAGTCAGTATATGTGGCATATTTCATTAAGAAAGAGTATATGAATGGGACACACTTAAGTTTGTCTTACAATTCTGAATTTAGTGACTCTGCCTATATTAATTACTTTTATTTTATTTTTCTTAATTGCTTGAGGTATAAGTAACAAATAAAAATTATGTGAATTTAAGATATACATACTTTGTTTACTTGCACATTGTGAAATAATTATGACAATAGAGAAAATTAATATAATCATCAATACACAGCTACTCTTTGTGTTTTTGTGTGCATTTATGTGATGTATGTGGTTAAGCCATTTAAGATCTAAATTTTTTGCAAATTTCAAGTTTATGAAATAGTATTATAAATTTTAGTCTACCTGAAATATGTCCATGTGCAAAATGAAGATACTAATATTGAATGTAATAACACAAGATATTTTTATTAATTTATGGTCATTCCCTTTGCTGTTAATGATTTGACTTTCTTGAAAATTAATGTTATTTGAAAGTTGCTCAATATTGATTTTGAAATTAGAGTGAAGGCTTTACAGAAGGAGGACAGAAAAAAACAATATTACAAGTTATTTAATTTAGCTTTTATCAAGAGCTTATAAAATTATTGTATCCATACATGTACTCTATACTTCATGAGAAAGATTCCATAAAAACATTTTTTCTCCAACAAATTAGTTCCTCACATAGCTTAGCACTAGTAATATTTCTGAAAACATCTAGATTATAGCTTTTTCTCTCTATAAATATCCAGATCACCTGTTCCTTAACCCACTTCTGATTGCTTGATAAATACATGGTGTTCATAAATGTTAAAATCTTTCTCCCTTTTTTTCCTTCCATCTCCTTCCTTGACCACTTCCCTTCTCATTTCACTTTCTTCTTCTGGAAGAAACCTGAGGAGGAAGCAATTGAAGTGAACATTCACACTTCTTACTCAAGGAAGTGGAAATGGAAACTATTCTAGCCAAAGTGTTTTCTAGAAAAGTTATGATGAATGAGTGGTAACTAAAATTATAAACATGTAGACCAGGCCAGGCCAGTTAATGAAAAAAAGTCCAAAGGCAAAGTCGATGAGGTTAGAAACAGATCATTATTGAAAGTATTTGGGAATGAATGTCAGAAAGAAATTGGAATGGAATCATATGGCATTTCCTTAAAAGGAGCAGTGAATGTGTATCTATGTTTACAGCTGCACAATTCACAATTGCCAGACTATGGAACCAACCAAGATGTCCATCAACAGATGAAAGGATTACAAAACTGTGGGATATGTACACAATGGAATTTTACTCAGCCATAAAGAAGAACAAAATCATGTCACTTGCAGGAAAATGTATGGAATGGAAAACATTATATTAAGTGAGATTAGTCAGTCATAAAAAGTAAAAAGTTGTATGCTCTCCCTAATATTCAGAAGCTGGGGAGAAAGTGGGTCATAAGAGGGACTCTAGACAAAGAAACCTTAGATGAACAAAGAAAGTGACTTAACTGAAGGGTATGGGAGAAGGGAGGGAAACACCCTAATGCACGTGATGTACTTTCCAAACATATCAAAGTCAACCGCTAAACTGAACTTGGGGAAGAGGGAACAGGAGGGAATGGGGTGGAAATTGGGGAAGGGTTAAATGAGAGATGTGTGCATGTATGTCTTTATCAGCGTGTACCATAATAATAAAAAAAGAAAACAAAAAGGAGCAGTGATAGATGAAAAAAAGTGGAAACAATTAAGATACAACCACAGCTTTCACTTTTCATTATTGTCAATTAAAAATCCCATTCCATGCTATCAATACAGTGTAGAACTTTGTAGCAGAGTAAAGGTGAGGAGTTAAGAGTGCTCAAATGTGGCAAAGCAAAACAAAAGATGGGTGCAAGAGCTTTTTCAAGAGGAACTTACTTTATAACTGTTTCTGAAAGAGAAGTGTAAAAGAGTCAAGAATAAAATGTAAGATTTTTTTCACCAGCATTCTTGGTAGAATTACTGCATCATTACTTAAAAAGAGAAATCCAAACATAAGCTAATTCAGGGCATAACAAGATGAGTACAATTTTCAATGTTAGAAAATTAATGTCAAAAATAAAAAGGCTTAAAATGATGTAATGATTCTAAATAAGAATAGAATAAAATACTAAAATGAACTGCAGCTAAATAAAGACATAGTAGAGACAAAGAGGAATAATAGTATTCAGAAAGAAAATTTGTGTAAGCTGAAATCAAAGTAGAGTATTATTATTGAACATTAAAATAAGCAAATTTGAGATATGAAGGTATTAAAAACCTCACACAATACATGCAAGAAGAGAATAATCACCTCTATATAAACATTTATTTCAAAAACAGTAATATCACTTTTTCATATATTATGTGGATTGTTATTGGGTAGATGATGCATAACTAGAAGTTACATGAACTATTTATGCTGTTCATTACCTCATTGTGTGGGAGCAGTGAGCTTTTATTTCCCTATTGGATATTAATGAAGAGATGCATCCATCCAAATATAGCAGAACTAGAATGCATTATATCCCTGGTGAACTAACTTCTATAATACATATTCAGCTTGAGAGTATGCATACATTTTCCTTTGTGGCGCAAATGTGTACATTTTTTAGCTTACCAGACTCTTCCAAACCATAGCTATACAAAAACAAAGTGCATGTTGCTAAATATTTTTATTGTTTATACTACATAAAATATTGTTGAATGTGGGAGATATTTTGGTTCTCAGTAATTTATATTGGAATATTTATTTTCTTTAGATAACTGTAAAAAGCAATTTTATATGAAGGTACAGCTTTTTGTATTTTTCAAAAAGAAAATTTCTAGAAATAGTGCAGTTTTAAAATGCAACTTATATTTTATTTCTACATCTGAAAGTATGCTCAGAAAAATAATGTGCTGTAAAGAATCACTAGTTAACAGTATTCTATGTTTGTCATTGTTTTATTCCATCATAAACATATGCTCATTATTTCCCTATATTTCTGATTAATAAAATATATACAAACTAGTGCTTATATGTGTAATGACCAAAACTGATAATATTTGTTTGTTAAAGGACAGATATGAAATATTTAGTAGAGTATAAGCAGAAAATTAAAGAAAAAGGAATATCAGGGTTTAGAGTGAAGGCAATTTATATATGACAGTTTTTAAAACTATAAACAAAATGTTTATATCACAAATAAAGAAAAGCAATGCAACCCAGAAATTATTGACTTCAAGAAGTTTCTACTTCCTGCACTGCAAGAATCATGACTACAGGGAAGGATGATTCTGGGGTCTGAGTCCCAAGATCACCTGGAAGAGTCTGGAGTCAGGTGAATTTTTCTGTCTGGCAGAAATGCCTCCTGGGACAGAAGCAAAAAGGAAGAAAATAGTTGGCTTCTCAGGGTTCTCCTGACAGCCAGTTCCTAGATGGTGTTTGCCAAAGGCAGAACTCAGAGAACAGCAAGGTGTCATGGGAGACTAGGGAAAAATAACCTTCAGAGTTCAGGCTCCTGAGGCATACAGCAGAGAAGAGGAAGGCCAACACATTGTCCATCTTCTGTTACAAAAACAAATTACTTGAGGTAGGTTAACTTTACAAAGAAAAGAAATTTATCACCCAGTTCTAGAGATTTAAAGTCCACTTTTAGGCTGGCTCCATGGGCTTGGCCTCTAGTAGGGACCTAACGGAAGTGGATAATGTGACAACAGCAGAAGTACATGTGGGAGGAAGACATCACATTGTGACAGAGGAAGCTGTAGGGCAATTTGTGAGTCAGGCTTGCTCTTTAAACAACTGAGAGAGAACTAAGGTCTCTTGAGCACTATCTTAATCCCTCAAGGGCAGTGCCCACAGTCACATAACACCATCTGCTAATATTGCCACAGTCAGGATTCAGCCTTCAACACATGAATTTTGAGGAATATGTGTAAACCATATCCAAACTATACCCATAAGAAATGAGCATGAGGGCAAATGAGCACCCATGGTAAATGAAACTGCAGAGAAATATATTCAGTTTAACTCTGAGAAACATGCAGACATATAACTAAACATTATAAAATAAAACTACCGGAAGTTTTGATCAGCAACTCAAAGACCTGACTTTAATTAGAAAGTAGGACTGCAGAAACAAGCTTCGCATTATGCTAACATGAAGTGCCTTCTCCTCTTAGAATTACACATATTTATTGATGGATTGGGGTAATAGAGAAAAAATTTGCTGTATTAAAATATACATTATTAAAATAATAAAATATAAATGTATTTCCTTAATTCTGTATTAATGTGAGCTGTTAAAAAATAACCAGAAGAAAAGACTATTTGTCCCATTTTAGAGCCTTCAGATAAGAATTTGGTTGCTGGTGTTGCTGGTTTTGTCATTTCCTAGTTCTGATCTTAGACAAATCAGTTACTTTTCTGAGCTTTAGTTTCTTTTCTTTTCCACTCCTTTTTTTTAAATGTAAATCTATCTAAAATAAACCTTAATTGTATGTCTATGGTTTAATGAGGATGAAAATATTAAAAATGAGCTTCAAAAGAGATATAGATAGAACATCTATCTCTGATCTACACTCGCAGTTTTGAAACGGGCTCTTTCTAGGTTGCTGAGAGACCTCACTAAATTACTGAGGCTGACCTCAAACCTATGATTCTCCTGTCTCAGCCTCCGAAGTCCTGGGATTACAGGCAGGTGCTGCCACATCTGTATAATTTATGGTCTCTTTTTGCATGGGTAGAGAAGTCTTCTTCAAAAGATAGGAAGAATGGTACAGTTTACCAAGTTTGTCTTGAATTATTGATAATGTTTAACCATTAGGGATTTGTGGATTTTACCTAATTCCTCTTAAAAGGAGTAAACATTTTGATTAGAACTGATTGAAGATATTCCAAGTACAAGCAACATTATAACCAGAGTGAATTCTATGTCATATAACCTGGAGGAAAGGAATTATATTTATGTTGTAGATAATACAGCAAAAACAATAGAATATTAGATTACTAGATTCTTCTTTATAATAATAGGTACTGCTTTGTTTATCTTACATAAATGTTGAGAGTTCAAAACAGAGTTGGTATTTAATGTAGAAATTACCAAATCTGTATCTATTTTGAATTTCATTTTTAATTTTTTCATCCTCATCAAACTATAGATATACAATTAAGGCTTATTTTAAATTTTCACTTCAATTTCAATAAATCCAGTCTTCCCTGTTGTTATTGTGAGACATTTCCTTATACTGTAAAACTAAAATTTGCATTCAAGTTAGAACTATCTATCCATATATATAAACGATTAGGTTTAGGTTTCTGAGACTCTGTATGTCTATAGGTGTGTGTGTGTGTGTGTGTGTGTGTGTGTGTGTGTGTGTCTGCTTCTATGTGAGAAAGAAATTTGGTTTAGCCTTGGTTCAAGATATAAGACACTTTAAATTCATCCAGTGCTATTAAAGAAGTGTACTTTAAATCAGTTTGATTTTATCAAGGCAATTTATTTTGCCCTCATACAAATGTAGCAATGATTTACAATGAGAGTCTTTATCTCGTAAAATAACTAAATGAGTTTTCTGGTTCAAAAGTACTTAAATCATCCCAGTTCCTCCATTTATGCAACAATTTATGCTTTCAGCACTACAAGCGTAATATCAAAATCTGTTATTTTTGGTATCTTTTTAACATGTTCATTGTTTATAGCTCAGTTTAATCTAATTATTCTTTGTTGTATTTTCTAAACTCAGTTGTGTATTTATCACCAAAGGTCTTATCTACATCACCATTATCATTAATCACTTGTGAATTACTTGGCTCCTTATGCATTTTTATAGCCTCCATTACAGTTGCTGTCTGGCCTTTCCTCAGAAGTAGCTAAACCAAATGTTTTCAGTTTAGTGTAGCTTTCTCAACAAAAGATTTCAAAACTTTATCAGTCTTTCCTGATGAGAATATAATCTTGTATATTTCTCAACATTATAATAATAAAACAATTTTGTTGACTAAATAGTGAAAGATTAAAATCAATAAAAAAAAACTTTTAAAAAACCATCCAAGGAAAGCAGTATACTTTGGATGTGGTTTGGGAGCTATCGGAAATATCTCTCTTGATCACAATTACTTGTGGCTCTTGGGCAAGGTGGCACCAGAGCTGTCATATTTCCCTTTTTATTTTTAGCTTCTGAGAGTGATGTGTCTTGTCTTAGAAAATTTGAATAGACCTAACATGTCAGAAAGCAAACACATTACATCAGTGAGCGATGAAAAGTTGCTGGCAACTAGAGGTAAAAACAGTGGTTGTTTACTTGAGTTTAAATAGAATATTTTTGGAAAATGATATAGTAACTTGTACTATTTTTGTAAAGTTGAGTCATTCATAGAAATAAAGTTCAAAAGTTATAGATTTTTGGGGTTGTAGGGCAGGTTTTTAGAGAAAACCTTGTTCACATCCTTTAATGTGGTGATTAAAATATAGAGTCAACAGTTCTGAAGCTGTATGTATAAAGTTCACTTACCAGGCTCCAGCAGCCATCAGCAAAGAACATCATGGGCATTTCCCTGCATCTCTGACCTGTCCTCCTGAGAATCATTCACTTTGTCTATATGTAGCTGGTCACTGAGGGTCATCAGAGCAGTTTTCTTCCAGGTTTCCTGAAAATCAGCAGAGACCACTTTAACCTCATCTTCCTCATGCCTTCTATTCATTGTATAAAATTAAGTCCCAAATAACTCATTCTCCTTGAAGTCACTAGAGCACTCTCCGTTTTGCTGAAATAAATATAACATATGATGTATTATCTGCATTTGAATATATGTCCCACAATTTCCTGGGAAAAATAATTGATTGAGATGTACTGAATTTGTAATTAGAATTTTATAAATGAAAAATATGTATTGAGGTGGCTTGGGGCCAAATTGTTAGATTTACTTTAACATATTTGAAGCCTGAAAGGGGAACTTTAAACAACAAACAAAATGCAAATACAAATATCCTATATTTAACTAATATGCTTTGGATCAATTAAAGTTTATAATATGTCACTGAAAGCATACATGTATGCAAACACAATATATTTTATTAGGTAACTAACATGAACCTGTTGTAATTATATTTTATGCTTATTAACTCAGTTAACAAAACAAATCCATTTTTGTATTGTTTGTTCATTATGCATCTAAACAAACTGAGGTAGGCAGGTCAGATAGTTTTTCTAAATTAACATAATAGGGTAGTTGAGGAAGAAATTAAGTTTATTTAATTTGCCTTCTAAAATATTATTATCCATCATGCAGATCATCTCTCATGATCACTTTACTGGTGAAATTTGTTTCAAAATCTAAACATTTAGAAATAGAATCTACATCTGATATGTATATTATCATATTTTATAGAAACACCAATATAAGAAATGCCAATGCATATTTGGGGGTTATATTGATCAAAAATTAAAATGTAAATGAATTTTTGCTCATTGATAAAGAAAACAAGAAGAAAAAATAATATAAACAACAACAATAGAATTCTGATTAAAATGTGCACCCTTTGATAGCTCAGCTGGTAGAGTAGAGGACTGTAGTTAGGAAAGAATTCTGATTAAAACAAGTGTGTTTGAGAAACTCAGTTAAAATATTATTTTGAAGTCAGGCATGGTGGTTCTTACCTATAATCCCAGTACTTGGAGGTTGAGACTGGAGGATTACAGATTTGAGGACTATTGTGATAACTTAGTGAGACCCTTATTTAAATAAATAAATAAATAAATAAATAAATAAATAAATAAATAAATAAAAGCTGCTGGAATGTAACTCATTGTTAACATTGAGTTACACTGAGTTACATTGCTCAACCCCCAGTAACACAAAAATGTCATTTGGATAAATAGATGAACATTAAATATACTATACCTGAAGAGTGTGAATTTTAACCTTTTCTATTATATATTTTGGAAAGAGGAAGATTGATCATAAAATACTAGTTGGTTAGAATGTACACATTGTTGGATAAGTAGAAAATCATAACAAATTTTACTCTTAATATTCTTTTCTGTGGAATGTATAGGAGCAAATTAAGGAAGGAATAAAACAAGCAAGGACTACCTGAATTAAGAACTTTGAAGGTAGCTCTGGAGGAAAAGCATGGTCACAGATAAAACTTTTCTAAATAATCTTTGCTACTTTCTGTGGGGCCAGTGCTGGAACAGTCTTGCCTATCAGTAGACTATTTTAATCAGAGTGGAAACTGAGGGGCATGGAAGGGATTACAAGCATTATCTGTTGGCTGCTTATGAGATTTATTTTTTTAAATATCACCAAGTGCTCTCTCCTTAACCTTACATTGATGGTTTGAAATGTTATAATTCTAGACACCTGCTCCTTCCAATGGCAAATCCAGGTGCTACGTTTTATATGTTGTAATGTATGTGTAGAGCTTTGTAGACAGAGTTAACTGCTGTGCCATTTTTCATTATGAATAGTGTCACAATACATTGTTCAATGCAATGTTTCCATAAAACTGCAGTTCACATAGCATATAGATCAATGCAGTGTTGTTTTATTTTATTTTCTCATCATCTTAAAAGACAAGATGAGTGACATTCTCATGAACAGCCCTCCCATGGGTTTTTCTGTGATCAGGTGCACCTAATTCCAGTCTATTCCAGTAAGTATGTTTGAAAAGAAATAAATGAAAATGACTTTATCATTTAGATAATATTACCTCTGCTACAGATTTTACCCACACACAACACAATATATACATATATATGTATATATATGTATGTATACACATCTAAATATCTATTTTATCTAATACTTATATTTCTATATATACTTATATATAGTGAGACAGACATAGAGATGGAGATATCTACATAAATGATCGGTAGATAGATAAAAAGATAAGAGATAATAACCAATTAAAAGTATCAGGGCAAATTATTTACTACATACTTTACAATTGAATATCACACAGTATTTTTCCCTCATTTCATATTAGAATCTCTGGGAGTGGTGGCACACGCTTATAATCCCAGCATTTGGGAGGCTGAGACTGGAGGATCCGGGTTTGTGGCCAGCCTCAGCTACCTAGTGAGGCATTTCACAACTTAGTGAGACCCAGTTTCAAAATAAAGAATAAAAAATAGTAGCTGGGAGGTAGAATGCCCCTGAGTTTAATCCCCAGTACTGCAAAAAAAAAAAAAAAAAAAAAAAAAGAATTTCTGAAATAATAAAAGTAAGAATCAGTAAATCCTATGTTTTGAGACATGAGAATCAATGGAGGTAAGAAAATATTGACATTAGACATTAGTAATAACAAAGCACAGATACTTTTATAAAACAATTTAGCATGCATATTTTGGTGGTGTAATTAAAACCGTGTCCACCCTCAAAAATATCTAAAGGCATCTAAACTTTTTTTCATCTAAAAATGAAAATAGGCCAAATGTATTGGTATATGCTTGTAATCCCAGTACTTGGGTGGCTGACAGGAGGATTGTTGGTTTAAGGCCAGCCTCAGTAATACCTTGGCTGTTCTACTATTAATAAAACTCACATAAACAAAAGGATGTTCATCAAACACAAAGAAAATAAAAGAGCAATTATGTAAAAGATTGAAATGTTGGAGAAGATGAATATTTCTGTCAGTACTGTTTAAAATAAATTATGTAGCATTCCCTTTAATTAGTATTGACAATTTATCATTTATAAAGCAATTTCTTGACTTGGGATCAAACTGTCATTCTGAAAACACAAGGAAATTTGTGTTTTGGGGGGTCTAGGTAATTGCCACTAATTAAGTGTATTAGTGGATAAAACGAAGCTGTGTAAATGAACCATTAACATTTAATTATAACTTAATGCACCATATAACTTCAATTTAGCTTGCAAAAATGCAAGATCCTTTAATATTAACACCTATAATTTTATTCATATTTGTAGGTTTACATTTCACAAATTGACCTCTAAGAGTGTGAAGTTCAGAATCAATGTGCAGAATATTAAAGTCCAAATGTATTATACTTTTCTGAAAATCAGGACAAAAATAAACTGTTGCATATGCAGCAGTTCAGGAATGGCAGAGTAGAGAACAGAGAGAGCACAATGGACCTTCTCCCTAGACATTTCACTGGTAAAATTATCAAATACTAAATCCTATAAATATGCATAATTATCATGTGTCAATTAAAAACAAAGTAGCACTTTTAAAATAAATGAATTGTGCAAAAAAAAGCATAGCCAATAGCAAAATATTCCATCAGAGAAATTGACTATGTCTTAGTAAGAACAGCATCCAGTCTGGCACACTTGAGTCACACCTGCTGCATCACTGTACTGCCTTCCTCTTGGATCCATGTTTCAGAAACTCTACCCCAGGCATTCTACCTTAGCAAAAACATTGGGAGCTCCCTGGATGTATTTTGGGTTCACCCCTGGATGAGAAAGTTGCCAAATTTTCTCCTCCCCTACAACCAACCTCACTCTTCTGAAGCTCTCTCACAGGCAGGTGTGGTAGAAAGGACTGGCTACCAAATTCCTCATCCAGCCTCCACTCTTAGAGCCACAACTCAGCTCACATGCTGCAGGATGGGAACAATGAGGTCCTAATCAGCTTCCCTATCTTGTTCAAAGAACACACAGTCTATGTCAGGAAGCACAGTGCAGAAGAACAGGGGATTCTATGCCCTGAAAACATAAACAAACACTGCTCACTAATGGAGCAGAAGAGTCACTCTAGGGAAGGCAGGTCTCCTCCCCTAGCTGGGTGGAAAAGTGACATTCCAGTTCTGACTAGGGGGAGAGATAGGACTTAAGGATAATGAGTTCCTCAGCTTCTATTTGAGGGAATTGACTTTATTTAGAACAGAAAGTGGAGAACTTCATACCTCAGGGCATTGTCAGAAATAATGAAGATCTTGGTGGAAAGCAATTAGAGGAAGGTGGTAGTTCAATGATATTAGTTAACATCAGAGCAGCCAGAAGTTTAATAAGACAAAACCAGTAAAAGAGACAACTAGAAAGGCTGTCCTGGGATCAGAGTGAACTCTGAAGATCGAGAGTGCTGTGCATATACACTGGGTTGTACCCAATCAGGAGTGATCAGGTGGAAGATGGCATAGAAGTTACAGCTTCCCCAGGCTGCACATGGACCCATCAACTCAGCACCAAAGACTCACTGGCACAAAAGAGTTCCTATGGGATTCCTGTAACTGTTTCTAAGCACTGTCTGAACATAGTTTAATAACACAAACTGAATACTAGCTACTCTCAGGACTTCCAGGTACGCAAACTGGAAGCAAAATGCTAAAGCTTCCCTCAGGGCTTTCTACTCCAAGGACTTTTCATATTCTGAGATCATCTCAGGCCGTTCCATTAATGGGCAGACCCCTAAAACTTAAAACATTTCCACAAAACCTTCCATATTCTATGTCTAGCCTAGAACCACCCATAAATAGAGATACTGTACTCTAAACCTACACAGGTATGGTTACTCCATGGTTAAAACTTATTTTTATAAGAACTAGAACTTCTTCCTTTGATAACTTAGGGGAATACCCCTGAACACACTGTGCAAAGGCAAGCTCAAACCACTCTAAAGTGGCCCCTACCTAATAATAATGTTAACATATCATTAAGCATTGTAGTTTTGTTACCTCTGTGGTATGGGTAAGCATGTGTGCAACTGATAAAATAGGTGTGTACCCCCCTCAGTCCCTCAGCCCTATCAATCAGATGACATCATAGAATCAGGAACTAAAGTCAGATAGAAGCTAGTATCAGCATCTCTTCTGGAGGTCTCTGATCACTCGGTTAAGAGATCCTTCTTGTTCTCCTTTGAGAACATACTGTTGCTTGCAATAAAGCCTCTTGATTACATAATGTACTGCCCTAGAATCTTGTCTAAATTCTTTCTTTTGAGCACACAAGAAACTAGGACTGGATCTCGACTTACGAAAGCCCCATTCACGAGGGTGACAGAACCAGAGGTGATTCCAAGAGCTTAAAAATAAAATCACCCGCAATCATGGCCATCTGGAACTCTGTGCATGCCCAACACTGAACTCTTTCAGATGGAGTCAAGGAGAGACCTCCAAGCCACTGGTCCTTAGTTGAATAGGACAAAAAATAAATTCCTAAAATAATAAAAACATAGAGCCTTCTTGTCCTGAGACACAGTCCCTACACAAATTCCTTGCCCTGACACTTCCTGCGGAGTCAATACCACCTTCCGGTTTCCCCACTCACAGATGGAGGGGTTGGTCTCCTGGGAGATGCTATAGGTTAAGTTTAAGCCCACAGCTTCATAAAATGGGGGGCGGCATCCAGGTCACATACATATTTTAATTGAATATGTTACAAAAGTGTTTTAGTCAAAAAGACCAAAGACTATGTTATCATTAGATTCCTCAGATTTGTCTTTCTTTGCTTACATTTTCTTCTCCTCAGAACCAGGGCCAGTGGTGGAGAAGGCAGGACCTGCTACTAGTTTATCACCTGCTACAGAAGCTGGTCAGTCAACCCCTATATTGCAAATAAGGCTCTCAATGTTGACATTGATTGAGATCCTTTGCAAACAAGCCAAAAAAGTCGATATTTACACCAGCTGCTTTAACAAGGCACTGATTTTATTCTCTGTGATGGTCACCGTGTCATCACACAGGATGAGGGCAGAGTAGATTCAGCTTGGAGACTGATGTCATGGTCCATGCTACAGGGCGTGGTGCTAGTCCTGGGCTGAGGTGAGGGCCTTACCACAAAGATAACTTATCTTCCTCTGAAGGATCCAACATCTTTGGCAGTGGGTGCATTCCTGTAAACTCAGTATTTGAGAGCCCGAGACAGGAGGATCATTAGTTTGAGGCCAATCACAGCAACTTATTCAGCAATAGCTCATGAAGAAATATCTCCTTGTGGTTTTGGCTTGCATCTCCTAATTGGCTGACAGTTTTGATATTTTTCATATCTTTTTTGGCTAATTGTATATCTTCTTAAGAGAAATGCCTGGATTTGAATGGTTCAAATCCAGCTAACTAGGAGGCAAACAGTATAATTTTTAAATCATGATTGACTTTATTGACACAAGGACAACCAATGGTATAATACAAAAATAATAATAATAATTCAAAGTGGACCATAGATTTAAATGTAAGAACAAAAATTATGGAATACTTAGGTGAAAATGTATTAATTTATTAGATATGGCCTCCAAAATACAAATGACAAATAACTTAGATCAAATGGTCAGTATCAGAATTTTTATATTTTATTGGTGCATTATAGTCTCAATCATAATGTAGTTGATAGTAAGGTTGACATACATGCATACAGAACTTGGTGGCACCAATGTCAATCTCAACATCATAATTTAAGGCAATATACACAGTAAAGACACAGGGTCTTATTAAGTTGCTTAGGATCTCGTTGAATCACTGAATTCTCTTGTCTCAGCCTCCCAAGTACTGAAATTACAGGGGTGTGCCACCACACCCAGATATAGGCATTATGGCTGTCACTAGTAGCACTAGATCTAGAATCTGGTCCCAGAAGTGGTTTCTAACAATTCCTTTTATTTTTTGCAAAGTAGAATGGTTCCATCCAAGCTTTGTGATAGAGATTTAATTCTCTATTTCTGATATATTTTGCTGAAAAAAAAGGGAATTATCTCCTGAAAAGAAATTCTGTTTATAACATTGGAACTATCATTTCATTCCATATTTTCAATGGCTCTTCTTTTCATAGGATTATGACTTATCACCAATTTCATCTCTAGCCTCAGTATCCAGTGTTGATCTTTATGATGTAGATATAGTGAATTAATTTTAGTTCCTTAAGTCCTACAATTTTGGATCTAGGTCTTTGCAAATGTCTTATTTATTCTTTCTAAAACATGTACCACTATGGTTAGTCAGTTGGTGCTAGGGATTGAATCAAAAGGCATTCTATCTTTGAGCTACACTCTCAGCCCTTTTTATTCTTATACTTGTAAATTTTGACACATAGTCTTGCTAAGTTGATGAGGCTGGCCTCAAATCTACAATCCTCTTGTCTCAGCCTGTCAAGTAATGACATTACAGGCATACATGCCATCATGCCATACTCTGAACAGTAATTTATCTCAAATCACATTTTAATAAACGATATCCCAGAAATCTATACCTCATTTTTTTAATGAAGAATGTCATCTTACCTGTTTGTCTTCCTCTACCATATCTTATTCGTTTATTTCTAAACAGGATATATCTTCTTATGTTTATTATTCATTCAAGAAGTGTTTACTAAATGAGTAGGATGTGCTGGATCTGTAGAAATGGAGAGAAAACAATGTTAGCTTCCAAGGAAATGTTGTGCTTTCAAAAACATGTAGACTAGTGGGGCACACTTAAGATGTGATCATAGTAAATAAGATAGAAGTAAAATAAAATATAATAGAAGGCCAGAGCCTCCACTGGCAGAAATTGCTCAGTAATACTTAGAAACACAGGAGTCTGATACTCTAAGGTTAATAGCCTCCCATAAATAGTTATAATGGCCTTTTTATTAAACTAGAACCTTCAGTTAAACTTCTGATGCATTCAGATATATCATGTAGATATTTTTTGAGAGGAAGAAAATTTAAAAAAGGAATTATTTCTGCCTGGGAAGAATTAAGGTGAAGATAATAGAAAGGCTGAAGATATAGAAAAGGTAAAATGATTCTATGCAATAAAAACATCTTGGATTAAGCTTTAGATTTCTTTCCACAGAATGAAGATCATATTTAAGCTATTATTTTTTGTAGTTTAGGGCATAAGGCACATTGTTCCCTAATTAAATTCTGTTTTCCTAAATAAAAAAGGAAGAAAAGAAATATAATAAAAATGAGAAAGAAAATGATGACAATGATAAATGAAAAGTACAGGAAATGTAAATTTAAAACCAATGAACACAAAATAGATATTAGTGAAATGAAAAGTAGGGTAAATAGTAGAAGTAATTTTTCTGTGGTAAAAGAAAGATCAGAGTGTTTGCTGTCTTGGGTTTGGATGTAAGAACACTAGGGTTGGACTGCAACTCTGCCAATTTATAGAATTTAAATCATGTGAATATTTTCTTACTCTTTCCAAGCCTCAGTTTAACAATTTGTTAAAGGATTATAACAAATATTGTCTTCATTGAGTTTTGGGGACATTAGGTGGGAAACTAAATAATTATTTAGCACAATGTATGACATATAGAATGAATAAGATATTAGTATTTAGAAAGTACATATAAAAATTCCTGACCATTTTACTCAGCTTAGAAAATTATTGGATTGTAAAAATACTGTTGACTTATCTAAGAATTAGAAAAATCACGAGTTAAAGTAAGAAAAACTGGTCTGAGTTCACTATCGTACTCTCCATCATTAAAACCAAATGCAATGCAAAATAAAAAATTATATACTGTAAAACTTTTTAAAACTACTTGTAACATAGCACTTTTATTTTACTGAATTGCCAATGAACTGGATACTGCAAAATTCTTGACATAAACGTATGGTAAACCATTTACATAAAATCTGAAAAGGCAGAATATTATACCACATTTAAGCTATATATATATATATATATAATATATATATATATATATATATATATATATATATATATATATATATATATTATTCTTATTTTTTAGAACCCAAGGGATTCTACCTCTGAGCTATACCCCTAGCCCTATTTTATTTTATTTTTTTGTTTTGAAACAGGTTCTTACTAAATTGCATAGGGCCTCACTAAGTTCCTGAGACTCGCTGTCAACCTGTGACCTTTCTTTTTTTTTAATTTATTTTTATTGTATTAATTCGTGCAATATAGCATACATCTTTGCTAAGTACAAGTTATGAGAATTGTGTGCAAATATGTTGTTAACAACTTGTACTTAACCTGTGATCTTTCTACCTCAGTCTCCCAAGTACTGGGATTACAAGTGTGTGCCACCATGCCTGGCTTAAATAATATAATCTAAACAATTAATTTCATTTACACTACAAAGCAAGTTATAATGCTTCTGAAATACTGGAAAGATGAAAATCTATAATTCAAACAAACTAAAAACAGTAAGAAGCAGTTGAAAAAGGAAGTGAAAAAGTATAAAGCTACAAGTTGGCAAGAACAAGATAAATTGACGTGATAAAGATGAGAAATTTGATCTTTCTAATAAAAGTTCAAATATCAATTAGAGTTAAAAGATGGAAATATTCATCTCTGTATGTAAACATTTTTTGCTTCTGCTGTTGTCAGTTACTGGTAAGTGGATCCAGGGACATTCTACCTCCAAGATATACCCACATCCCTCTTTAGTCTTGAAATAGAGTCTCATTAGACTTTTGAAAGTCTCTCTAAATTGCTGAATCTGGTCTCCAACCTATGATCCTCATATCTCAACCTACCAATTACTGGAAATACAGTAGTGCACCACCATGCATGGCTGTATTAAAACATTTTAGACAGATTTATAGAAATTAAATTACTATTATTAGAGAAATCCAACAAATTAAATATAATATTAATGTTTAAAATTGAAAAAATGACAAAAATCTTTATTTTAGATAGCAAAATGGTAAGCCAAAAACTTACCAATGAAATATGATTTGAATTCTTTAGTAATTGAAGAATACTTGAGAAATAGCTATGGTACTTTGATTTTCTCTTTTGAAATAGATGCAAAAATGTAAAATTTTCATTTTAGAAAATAAGAAATAGGAGATGAAAGTATATCTCCAGCTATATCTTCAGTACTAGTAAATTTAGGTGGAGTATAAAAGATAATAAAACATTTACTATATGATTTTTATATCAGTATTTATAAATGTACTAATTTTTATCCACCCATTAGAGCAACTTTAACAGTTACTACATGATTCTCCCTCTCTTTTAATCTCTTTCAACACACACACACACACACAGAATGGAAATATATAGGCACAGACATGTTTGAGTCTTAAAAAAAGAAACAGAAATAAACAGAGAAAGGGAGAAAAGTACAAGGCCAGAGGATATGTGGATTTGTACATTTGAGTTGTATTGAATTAGAGAAATATGTATACTAAACAGAGATTTGGGACAATTTAATGGAATGTGGGATGTGAAGAGAAAGAAAAAATAGAGTTTTCAAAGAAGTACTTTAATAATTTTCATAAGATAATATAATTTTGTAATTATTTCAAATTACTTTTGGTTGATAGACTGTTTGTTTTGGAGGCAGAAATGGTGCCTTGTAATGCCAGAAATTTATTTTGGTTACATTTGGTTATGCAAGTTTCATGCTCATATATTCTTCTGATTAAAAACATTATTTTTCTGCTAGGACCTCATGTAAGAGGGCACTTTTACAGAAGTGATAGATCATTGGAATGAAATGGCAAGGCAGAAGAGGTATCCTGACCCAGGCTGCTGTGTTTAAGGACTTGCATAAGATTATGGCAGTTATCAGGCCAAAGTGGGAATTACATTTTTTGAGAAAATGAAAAGTACAAAAGGAATGATGTCTCAATGTTAGAAAAAATCTGAAGGAGTAAATATGATTTTAGTAAAGATATTAAGAAGCCCCAATTGTCCCCTATGGATAAATTTATCAACTGTAAGTTTAATTCCCATTTTGTCTCAAAGGTCTTGCTAATCTTATAAAAATTGGAATCATTTCTAAAAGAGCAGTGGAAACTGATGACCGATGTTATGAGGTTTGTTCAAAATGAATTTTCCAATACACTTTATTGGGAAATTTATCTCCGTGTTTGATACCAAAAATATTTCTGAAATTAAATACATAAATTTGCAAAAAAGATCAGTGTACTCAATAGCTAAATAAGTTTATGTTAAGAAAAGTCTTTGTAAATAAGGCATTAACGCCAAAACTCACAAAGAAAAAAAATAAGTAGATTTGATATTAGTAGAAATTACATGGGGATTTTTAATTAAAAAATTAAAATGATGAAACATGAAATAAATACAAATTTAGACTATATATAAATAAAGCTATAGATACCTACGTAGATACATTTTTCTACAAACCTAGAAATAAAAGTTAAACATATTTAAATATATACATACATGTGTTATTATATGTATAAATCTGTCTACTTATCTATTTGCCCATCATCTATACAATTATCTATCTGTATTTCCATCCATAATCTGGAGTAAATTTTGTTAACTTGGAATAATAGCTAGGAGATTAGAATGCCAAAGAATTTGAGAAGTTTCTGCTTCCTTTCAGATTTTATAGCAGTGTGTTTATGTTTGTGTGTGTATATGTTTATTTGTATGAAATAAAGATGGAATCATTCTAAAGAACCTTTGCAAGATTATTTAATATGTTAGATATGGTGGCACATTCCTGCAATCCCAGTACTTGGGAGGCTGAGAAAAGAGGACTACAGGCTAGAGGACAGCCTCAACAATTTAGTGAGGCCCTCAGCAACCTAGCAAAATCCTATTTCAAAATGAAAAATAAAGGCTAGAGGTGCAGCTTGAAGATAGAATGCCCTTGGGTTCAATTCCCAGTAAAACACACACACACACACACACACACACACACACATACACACACACACACACACTTTTAATATGATCCCAGAGAACTTAGAAAATCTACAGCCAATTCTATAAAATAACTTGGACAATTCCCTTAAATTCTGAATCTAATTTGGGTAACACGAGGAATGGTGAAAGTGGCATCCTAGGGGAGTGACTGCATGCACAGTGGTGTGGAGGCAGGACACTGAGAATCTTCAAGAGATCTCGCCTACATAAAGTGCTGCAAAGTATATTGGGGACATTATGCATGGGCAATGTGGGTCTCACAAATAAAAAAAAAAAGACTAATTCTTGGAATAAACTGACCCACTACTACACTTAAATAGATTATTTTAAAAAGTTATTGATTCAGAAAAAAAGTAGATGACTTAATTCCCTTCTTTAATTTCCAGGGACAAAAAGTTTTTAACAATTAGGCTATCACTGTAAAAACACATATATGGGCTACCACTATCAAAATAAGCTCAGAGGAAGATGCCAAGACCTGAGTGTGGGTTGGTTTGTATGACTTTGAACCTCACAGTGATGTAAAATTACAATGCATCAATAAATGTATTACAAAATATAAGCAGTACATTAATCTATTGGTTCAATGATACAAACAATGGAGGCCTACCATCAGCATCCATTAGACAACTCCAGTTACTACTGAGCCACCCTTTCTTTGGTTGCACAGATCCCTCAGCTACATTGGCCCTGCAACTTTCATGTCAGTTGGATGGGGGGAATCTCTGATTGTATGAGAACTGCTATTGAAAAAGGTACATCATGTAGCCATCCAATTCAGGGCTTTCATTCTATGCTAGGTGCTATTATGGAAGCTAGGAGTAGGTCTTGGTCTCACAGATTGAGCTTTGAAGCTGTTTCTTGTTTTGAAAATACAGGAAGGGGTTATGGGTGATGAAATGCACGCAATCTCTGAAGCTGGAAAAGGAAAGGAGGTGAATCCTTCTCTAGAACTTCCAGAAGGAATGAATCCTTGCTGCCAGTTTTATTTTAACCCAGGGAAACCTTTGACCTACAGAACAGTAAGAGATAAATATTTGACATTTAAGTCACTAAGTTTGTGGTGATTCTTTATGGAGCTAATAGGTTATATAACAATTAGTAAAATGACCAAAACTTAAATGTGAAAGGTAAGTTTAGTTCATTTTCTGCAAAATATTTAATTTTTCTTTTAGCTAGCCATCCTACTAAGATTAATAGGAGAACTGAACTTGTTCATGAAGCATAGCTTCCTTACTTTCACATGAAATTATGCTGTGAGAATAGTCAGTCACAAAAAAATGAAAAGTCGGATGTTCTCCCTAATATACAGAAGCTAGAGAGAAAATAGGACATAGGAAGGACTCCATATAAAGAAAGAGAAACCCTAGATTAGTAAAGAAGGCCACCTAACTGAGGGAGATGTGAGGGGGGAAGAGGGAAACACCCTAATGCACATGATGTACATTCACAAACATATCAAAGTCAGTCACTAAGCTGAACATGAAAAGGAGGGAGTCGGGAGGGAATTGGGGAAGGGCTAAATGAGTGATATGTGCATGTATGCCTCTATTATCCTGTATTTCAAAAAGATGTATGGTGATAATGCACAATAAGTTTAAAAAAATAAAAAAGAAAGAGAGAGAAAGGTCTCCTGGGCATTCTCTGGGCTTTCATATCATCTTTATTTCCAAGATATCTTCAGGATATATATGGGGTTTAAAGGACCTAATGACAGTGAAATAGAGGGACCATTGTCTTAAGGTTTGTCTAATTTTTTTTCACTGAACTAATGTGTATGAGTGAGTCTTGTCTGCAGCAATTCTTTCTTCATAATGCTGCCAGTGAAATATGTTGGACTCTGGTCACAGAGCTTGGAAAATCTGATCTTGTCTGAATTTGCTGTCTGTGGCCTCTCGCATGGTCCTTGCTCACCTCTGAGTATGCCTGAACTTCTTAGCCACCTACATACCTGTCAGCACCTCAGGAGACATGGGTTCTTCCTTAGCCTTGCTGAACTGACCTTCCATAGACTTTCCTCCTGCAAGATTTCATCATCACTGGTATAAGGTACAACTCCCAAGCTACATGTGAAGTTGCTCCCATTTATTAGGAAACATTCAGACTTCTAGAAACTTATCAGGAAAACCATCTCTCAGCTCCAACATTCCAGTGTTCCTCAAAGCATTTGTGGATATTCCTTGTACCCCAATGAATGGTTCTTCCAGAGAAGTGGAAAAATCAAGGACATTTACCTATTTGAGTGAGTCACTTTATTTCCTTTACCTAGTAAGAAGTAATGAGTCGATTTTCTCCTGGTGCTCTGTTCAGATGGAGTTCCGTTCTTTTATTTATTTATTTATTTATTTATTTATTTATTTATTTATTTATTTATTTAAGTACCAGGATTTTCTCTTTTCTATGTGAAGTTTTCCAAGCTGTGTATATGATGAAGGTATGGAATGGTTCCTAAACTTGGATCTCATTTTTCTCTCTGGGAAACATCTCTTTCTTTAAATGATGTCTCACTATGGTTTAAAAAATAAAGTTAGCCTCAAAACTCAAGGTACAGTGATCCTTTTATTATAGAAAGTTTTCATACAGCTTTTGAAGGGACAGATGTCATTCATCTAATAGTTTGGATCTACAAATTTACCAGACTTAAAACTATATCTCCAAATATATGAGAACTTACTGTTCTTATACCTGTACTTTTGGAACAAATAGCATTTATGACATTTTTATAGTGCTTCTGCTCATATTTCCTCAATATTGTAAAAGTCCAATGTATTGTTGAAATAATTTATTAATACCTTCCAGGTTAATCTCTTTTATTTATTCTATTCTAATTTATTAATAAATTCCAGGATATTCTCTTCTATATAAAAATTGAGGGTATAAATGTTCAAAGTACATCTACAAAGGTAAATCTGTTTTAAGGTAATTTGATTTTGGAATTTATTTTATAAGAAACTCAGAGTGATTGCAGATTATTAAAATGGGACATGACATTTTGAAAACATTACTTTAAAAAGATTAATCCACTGGTCAGAAGTAAAAATGATTTGAGAGTGATTCAAAACATTTTTCTTTTATAACTTAATAAATGTTTTGGGAACACTAGGTAAATATTTCAGGTTAGAAAGTTTTTGAATATGAAAATAGTTAACTACTAAACTTGTAAATATATTTTAATTAAATATTTAAATTATAATTTAAAAACAAAACATATACTTAAATTTGATTTTTCAGTATTATTATAAAATATTGTGATTTGAGAAGTATATCATAAGGTTTAAAGACAAATCACTTTATTTTTTCACAGTTCAATATCTATATTTGGAAATCTAATGAAAAAAATAATTTAGTTCTATAGCTACTACTGGGAATAGGTTTTGATATTTTATTGTTAAAATTACCTGATCTGTAGAGTTAATGGAAACACCAATATATGTATATGTGTTTATTTATGTGTATTCATGTGTATGTATCCATACCAATGAAAGAAAATACCTATTAGTAAGTACTTTTTAAGCCTCTGAAATTTAAAATGAATGGATTTTCTAATTCTCATCTGATCAATTCTTAACAGAAAATAGACAAGTGAGAGAACTGTGTTTTTAAACTGAATTACTATTAATAAAAATATCACTTCTTCATCTGATTTTCTCCATGGCCAAAGTTTGAGGAAAATTAACTTCAGTGGGTTTTTCTATTACTTCACTTTAAAACACATGCCAATAGAATAAAATAAGCTAGCTATGAAAATGAGCATGAAGAAAATATGATGTCCAGAAGGAGGAATTATATGTGAAAGCAAATCTGTTAAGATATCCATTTCATTTTCAACATAATTACTGATCTCATGGACTCTTTTACACTTTTCCAGTTTCATACAATCTAATTCTTAGTGTAATTATTGGTTATCCTAAATGGACTCCTTGGCAACACAGTCCAATACTTTCTGCTTCATTTCTATAATGCTCATAAATCAATCATAATTTTAAATAATCAACTTTTTCTGAGATATGATGCATAACAATGATGAAGCAATGTAAATTTACCTAAAATGTCAATTTTTCATACATATTTTCTATTAAGTTGGACTTAATTTAGAGTGAATGCATAGTACTTTTTTAAACATCAATCTATATTTTTCCCCTTTGTAAAATTCAATTCTGCTAGATGGAGCATAGAGATTACATAAATTTGGTATTTTGTGTCATGCTTGACTGTATTGAAGCCTGAAATTTAACTCATGTTCCATTTTACTTGTCGAAACTAATTTCTGCATACACATTCCATATGTAGAACAAATAAACTAAAACTCAGAGGTTCAGCTATGCCTGTGAGCAAATCAAGGTTATGTCTATTTTCAGTGCATAGTTATTAAAAAAGAAAAAAATTAAAAGTAATAATATAGATGAAAACATATTAAAGTGAGGAAAATTGAAAGAATATGCTATTTGCTTCTTTAGAAATACATAAGTACAGCCGGGCGTGGTGGCGCACGCTTGTAATCCCAGCATTCGGGAGGCTGAGACCGGAGGATCCGGGTTCGAGACCAGCCTCAGCTACCTAGTGAGGCACTCTGCAACTTAGTGAGACTCGGTTTCAAAATAAAGAATAAAAAAAATAGGGCTGGGGGTGTAGCTCGGAGGTAGAATGCCCCTGAGTTCAATCCCCAGTACCAAAAAAAAAAAAAAAAAAAAGAAATACATAAGTACACATACGGGTATTCACCTCCCTCTTCTCTGTATGAATGTACATAGAATTCATAGACACTGTATATAGTACATAAAATTATATAGATAAATAAGAAATGCATACGTACATACATACATACACTTCTAACTTTCCTTTAAGAACTATTGAGCTGGGGATGGTGGCACATACCTGTAATCCCAGTATTTCGGTGGTTGAAACAGAAGGATATCAGGTTCAAGGTCAACCTCAAACACATAGCAGGACTCCATTTCAAAATAAAAATAAAACTGCTGGAGGTGTAACTTGGAGGTAGTATGCCCCTAGGTTCAACCCTCCCCTCTCTTTTTCTCTCTCTCTCTACATATATGTATATACATATATATTTATGTATATATAATTATATGTGTATATATATATATAAATATTTTCAAGAGGTCTTCATGTTTAAATCAAGATGCCAGTGCAAGTTTTTGTAAAAGAAACATTTTACCTATTAAAATTTATTTTACTGAGAACATAGTTTTAATATTTGTATAATTCTGCATGTTTAAAACATGTGTATGAACATTCTCAGTATTTACCATCATTTTTAATTTTTGTATTCGTATAGCAATAGTGTTAACTTACATGTTTAAAGTTTGAAATCTCTACTATTTAACTTTGTAAATAGTGACTCTTATCAGAAGACAGTTGTTTCAGGTATTAAAATTATTGATTGAAAAAAAGAGTAAGAAAGGAGAAGCCAGGCTTGGTGGCCCATGCTTGTAATCCTAGCACTTTGGAGGTTGAGACACTGTTTCAAACTAAAGAAACTAAAGAATAAAAAACAGATTTGGGGTGTAGCTCAGAGATAGAATCCCCTGCATTCAACATTCAATCCCCAGTACTGAAGAAAAAAAAAAAAAAAAAAAAAAAAAAAAAACTTGAGAAGGAGGGAGGGCGAGGGAGCGGGGTGGAAATTGGGGAAGGGGTCAGAGTCAGATGAGAAATGTGTGCACATTTGTCTCTATCAATTCATACCTAACAAAGATGTATACATACAAAGCACGAATTATTACAATAAAAATAAAATAAAAAAAGAAAGAAAGGAGAGAAATATATTCAGAAAAAATAAATGGGAACATGAAAAAATAAAAGAAAGATTGTAAGGTGAGAAACCGTGTTTTTATTTAAAGAGGAACAGGCAGTATGCTGTAGCATAGAAACTCTGGAACTATAATTAAGAAACCTGATACAGTTGTTGTACATCTAACAACTTTTTACACTAATCCAACAAATACATTTGACTTAGTATCCATATTTATAAAAAGAGGACACCAACATCACAAGTTTCATATTTAGCGCTAGTCTATTTAATCAAGGTATGCATTACTTTGAGGACCAGAAGATAATCATATAAATGGACTTTGGATAACAAATATCTTTATGCATTCACTCCTCATGGTCTATTTTTCTGTTCACCACATCACAAAATTTACCTCATAAAAATTTCATACAGATTTAAGCTCAAAACTAAGAATGAGATCAACTATTGATTTATATATTCTGTCTGGGAAGCATAACTTAAAGGCAAATCTGAAGATCCAGATAATTTCTTTGTCAGCGATAAAGGGCAAAAGAAATCCAAAGAAGCAAAACATACAGAACAAAAAAGCATCAGCAGCAATAATCTGGGAGCAGATGTTGAATTTGAAGAGACATTATTAAAATAATGTGTATGGAATAGGATGGTAAACTCTTTAAGCTATTCAAGGAAAACTTTATTATATAATGCATGTTACTACTTAAAAGTTAAAATATTAAGAATACTATTAGAAGTATATTGATAAGAGGTCTTGGTGGGCATGTGGTTCAGAAAGATTTCAAGTGATCAATAGCAAAGATGAACAATGTTTAAGAATAAATTATTTCTAGGGCTAAAGTATCCATTTATCTATAAGTAAGTTTTTCTCCTAGTTCAGCTAGAAACTTAACTTTTCTATCAATAGCAGAAACATAATCAGATTGCTTCCAAGACCGGCTTTCCCTTCTAAAGAAACATTAATCTTTGAAACCTGATTATAAAGTTCCTTTTGTTTAGAGCTTGATTCTATTCTCAGATATGGAGATGAATCCAAGTTCTGTGCCTTGGAAGTCAATTATGGTGACTTAAATTCAAATGCAGCAGAATGATTTTTTCCAAGGGATTAAGATGGATGTGTTTGTGAGGAAAATAAATTTAGAGTTTTCGTGGCTATAAAAGATGTGAAATGGTTAAGCTTTGAGTGCTACCATAGCAAAGTTCTTCAAAAAGACCTGATGTTTTGTCAATATTGATTCAAGCTTCTCAGTGTCACTGGAGTAAAAATAATAAAGTTCTGTTGCTGCAGGGACATGAAGGAAAAAAAAGTTTGATTGATTCTTCCATTATCCAATGACAGCTATTATAAAGCAGAGAATAAAAATGGCAATTATATGCTTGATCCAAGGAGAAAATATATGAGACTGTGTAGGGATTTAGTGAGTAGAACAGACTAAATATATGAAGAAAATACTGGAACCAAAAAAAAAATATATATATATATATAATACTATATATATATATATACATATATATGACTTCAAAAGTTAAAATATTTTACTCATATCCTTAAATTACAACAAATAATCTATATTTCTTCTTATATGCTTCAGGGATGAGTTTAATATGTGAAATAAATTTGTAATTCTTAGTAAAGAAAATAATCATAGAAAATTTGAATCATATTTTTTACTCATATTAGTTAATTAGTTCATTAGAAAAAAATGTTAGAATCATGCCGTGACTGTTTCACTGTCTAATTTTCACACTACATGGGTATGTATCACGGAAGTATTGTTAAATGAACTCTTTGTGATGGTTACCTGAACAAAATGCGAGAGTAAGGCTTACTGAAAATTATTTCACATTCTATGTAAAATAACTTGTGGGAAGCAAAAAGATTTATATAAAATAAGCTTAAAGACATGAGGAGCTAGATAGCTACTTTGGGCAGTTAAATTCAGCCAGTTTGTAAGCAGCTGTTGCCCCACCCAGAGGATAAGTAAATTTGTAAATTCCTTAAAGTCAAGTGCTTCAAGGTTTTTGACCCACACCCATGCCTTTGTTTTCCACAAAGGATGT
>PVLC010004143.1:0-17969 GCA_004027655.1 Graphiurus murinus
AATATGATATTGGCCGTGGGCTTATTGTATATTGCCTTTATGATGTTGAGGTATGTTCCTTCTATTCCGATTCTCTGAAGTGCTCTTAGCATGAATGGATGTTGGATCTTATCAAATGCTTTTTCAGCATCAATTGAGATAATCATGTGATTTTTGTCTTTGATTCTGTTTATGTGGTGAATTACATGGATTGTTTTTCATATGTTGAACCACCCTTGCATCCCTGGGATGAACCTGACTTGGTCATGGTGTATAATTTTCTTGATGTGATTTTGAATGTGCATTACTAGTATCTTGTTTAGCAGTTTTGCATCTAGGTTCATCAATGATATAGGCCTATAGTTTTCTTTTCTTGAGCTGTCTTTATTTGGCTTTGGTATTAATGTGATGTTGGCTTCATAGAATGTGTTTGGGAGGGTCCCGTTTCTTTCCATTTCACGGAATAGCTTGAGGAGTATTGGGATTAGCTCTTCTATAAATGTTTTATAAAATTCACTTGGAAAACCATCTGACCCTGGGCTTTTGTTTGATGGTAAACTCTTTATTGCTGTTTCTATCTCTTTGATTGTTATTGGATGATTTAAGTGTTCAATATCATCTTGACTCAATTTAGGAAGGTTATATGTGTCTAGAAATTTGTCAATTTCTTCTATATTTTCCATTTTGTTGGAGTATAGGTTTTCAAAATAGTTTCTGATTATCCTGTATTTCATGTATTTCCAATTTAAATCACCAACTTTTCCTGAAAAACTTCTCCTCTTATTCAAAATTTTGTTATCTGGACCACCATATCAAATCACTCAACTCAGATATCTTAGAGTCACCTATAATTCTTTCTTCTCTCTCCTGGTAAACTATTGCTAAAATTTCTCAAACCTTCCCTTCCTTGCTGTTATCAGTGACAGCCTTATTGCAGGCCTCATCACTTTTAACAGAATTACTGCAATCATCTCCTAAGAAGTCTCCCAATCTTATCTTACTCTCCTCCAGTCTATTGTCTATACTCTGATCAGAGCCACTTCTCTGTAAGAAAAGCAAATTATGTGACTACGTGCTTGAAATTCATTGAGGTGAAGTTTGAACCCTTTAAATTATGACAATATTTACCTACCACTTTGTCTCTTTATTTTTTCCTTGTTAATTTCTTGCTAATTCTCTTTCTTTTTTTTTTTTTTTTTTTTTTTTTTTTTTTTTTTTTTTTTTTTTTTTTTTTTTTTTTTTTTTTTTGCGGTACTGGGGATTGAACTCAGGGGCATTCTACCTTCGAGCTACACCCCCAGCCCTATTTTTTTATTATTCTTTATTTTGAAACCAAGTCTCACTAAGTTGCGGAGTGCCTCACTAGGTAGCTGAGGCTGGCCGCGAACTCGGATCCTCTGGTCTCAGCCTCCCAAATGCTGGGATTACAAGCGTGCGCCACCACGCCCGGCTAATTCTCTTTCTTTTATAACTCTTCCCTCTATCTACAAGCCTTTCCTTTGCTTTTTTATTTAGTCAAGATTTACTCCTCTGAAAACTTAGCTGAAGCTTTATCTTCCCCAAAAACATCCATCTATGATCTCACAGCATCTAGTGTATACATATTTCTTTCAAACCTCTCAGTACATGAAGGTTCATAGTCATTATATTCATAAAAACCAAAGACAATCTAAATATCTATCAGTAATAAAATTGGTAAGTAAATTGTAGTTTATTTATGCATTGGAATGATAAATACCAATAAATAAATAACAAACTACCAGGATATAAAGCAACAGGGATAAATCTTATAGACTTAATATTGAGTGGAGGAGGACAGACTCATACAATTACATAGTGTGGGCCAGACTCAGGCACACATGTGGAATCCCAGTACTTGGGAGGCTGAGATGGGAGGATTGTAAGTTTGAGACCAGCCTCATCAGCTTAGTGAAACTGTGTTTCAAAATTTAAAAAAATAAATAAAATAGCATTGAGGATATAACACAGAGTTACAGTGATGCTCCTGGGTTCAATTCTGAGTACAAAAAAAAAGTGCACTGTGTGCTGTGCCATCTGACCAGCCATACTAGAAAACCTAATGAATCACAAAACATTTGGTAGAGTACACAGATGAATCATGTCTCTGAAGTGAGGAATAATTAAGGTGTAGATTGAACCCTGCAATCTATGTAACAAAATAAGACTATAAAGAATCAAACTATTTTATAGTAACTTAACTGTGCCAGGACAAAGCTCAAGAATATAGGAATATGGAAAATATCTAGCATCCAGCAAGATAATATTACAATGTCAAAGTTGCTAGACATGCAAAACATGGTGAGGGGAGGGAGAGAATGACCAATAATGATGAGAAAATTCAACTAATTGAAACCAGTCTATAATTGACAGAGCTGAAAAAAATTCATAGTAGACATTAAAACAGCAATTGTAACAGTCTGTCACATGTTCATAAAGTTAAATAAAGACATGGAAGATATGGAAAACATCCAACTAAAATATTGAGAGATTAAAACCACAATGAATTAAATGAAAAGTACTCTGGGTGATATTAACAGCAGATGTGACATTGTAGAAAAACAGATCAGTGAACTTGATATTGGAAAAGCAAAGATTAATGCACTTCAAAAAATAGCAATAGAAATGGCAAAATGAAACATAAAGAAAAAAGAGAGTTAAGTGATCTATAAGATAATTTCAAGAGCCTAATATATTCATAATTAGAGTCCTCCAAGAAGCAGAGAGACAGGGTGGCAAATAAAAAGACTTGAATAAAGAACCCACAAACTTTCAAGCTTGATGAAAATTATAAACCCACATATTCAAGAAGTTTAACCAATGTAAAAAGTAGCTAGAGGAAAAACAGACACATTATGAAGAAAGCAATAAAGATAAGGATAATAGCATGTTTCTTATCAGACACAGGCAATAGAAAAGACAGTGAAACAACATTGTTAAAATACTGAAAGAAAAAAAACAGGTCAGCCTAGACCTCTGTACCTAATAAAAATACTTTCAAAGAAAAGTGAAGGGAGCCAGGCATGGAGGCCCATGCTTGTAATCCCAGTACTTGGGAGGCTGAGACCAGAGGATCCAGGTTCATGGCTAGCCTCAACTATTTAGTGAGGCCCTCTACAACTTAGACCCTGTTTCAAAATAAAGAATAAAAAATAGGACTGGGGATGTAGCTCAGAAGTAGAATGCCCCTGGGTTCAATCCCCAGTACTGAAAAAAGAAAGAAAAGTGAAGACTTTTAAACATATAAAAGCTAAAACATTCTTCATGATCAGACCTGCACTATGAGACATGTTAAAAGAAGTCCTTTA
This sequence comes from Graphiurus murinus, assembly GCA_004027655.1. Classification (NCBI taxonomy): domain Eukaryota; kingdom Metazoa; phylum Chordata; class Mammalia; order Rodentia; family Gliridae; genus Graphiurus; species Graphiurus murinus. Next base: position 3,306 of record PVLC010004143.1, read on the forward strand.
AGGGAAAAGAAAAATGATAACAGATGGAAATATGAATCTACACAGAAGAATGCAGATCGACAGAAAGCATAACTTCCTGAGCAAATATATAAGAAATTTGAATTTAAATAACTTTAAAAGATAATCATTTAAGCCAGGTACAGTTGTGCATGCCTGTAATACCAGTACTTGGGAAGCTGAGACAAGAGGATTGCAAATTTAAGGCTAGTGCACAGTAACTTAGCAAGACCATTTCAAAATAAGATGAAATAGGAATGGGGGTATAGTTCAGAGGTAGAATTCCCTTGGGTTCAATCCCCAGAACAACAATAAATAAATAAATTAATTAAAAAATGGAATAGACATTTCTTAAAAGAAGACATACAAATGCCAAAGAAAATTACATGAAAAAATACTCAACTCACTGATCATTAGGGAAATGCAAATTAAGACCCCAATGAAGAGGGACTCTAGAGGAAGAAGGAAACCTTAGATGAGCAAAGAAGGTGATTTAACTGAAGGTGATGGGGGTGGGAGGGAAACACCCAAATGCACATGATGTACTTTCACAAACATATCAAAGTCAATCACTAAATTGAACTTGAGAAGGAGGGAGGAGGAGGGAGTGGGGCAGGAATTGGGGAAGGGTTAAATGAGAAATGTATGCATGTATGCCTTTACCAGCTTGTACCTAGCAAAGATGTATGATTACAATGCACCAATAAAAATAAAAAATAAAAAAGATCCCAATGAGATAGCATGGCAATTTTCAGAAAAGACAACAAAAAGATAAGTGTTGGTGAGGATGTGAAGAAAAGGGAACCTTTGTATACCACTGGTGGGAATGTAAATTAAGAAAGTAGTATGAAGGTTCTTTAAAAAATTAAAAATAGTACTACCATATGACCCAGTAATTACATTTCTGGGTATTTACCTGATTTGTGTGTGGGGGGGGGATTAAATCCAGGGGCATTCTACCTCTAAGCCACACCCCGAGCCCTATTTTTTTTCTTTATTTTGAAACAGGGTCTCACTAAGTTGCTGAGGGTCCCACTAAGTAGCTAAGGCTAGCTGCAAACCTGCGATTCTATTGTCTCAGCCTCCCAAGTACTGGGATTACAAGCGTTGGCACTACACTCGGCAACCTAAAAGATTTGAAGTCAGTAAGTAGGAAAGATATATACACTTCCATGTTTATTGCAGCATTATTCACAAGGGTCAAGAATGGCATCAGCTAAGCATTTATTAATAGATAAATGTATAAATAAAATGCTGTATATATATACAATGGAATAATTTTCAACCTTTAAAAAGAAAATTCAGTCATTTACAACAACATGGTTGAAGTTGGAGGGCATTGTGTTAAGTGAAACAAGCCAAGCACAGAAAGATAAATTCTGCATAACCTCACATGTGTGTGGAACCTAAAAAGTCAAATTCTTAGAAGCAGAGAGTAGAGGATGGCAGATACTAGGGCTGGGGTTGAGTGTGGAGGCTGGGTTTGGGAAGATGTTGGTGAAAGGTCACAAAATTTCATTTAGGAGGAATAGGTTCAGGAGATCTATTGTACAACATGGTGACAAGAGTTCCTAAAAATGTACTATGTATACTTAGAAATTGATGAGAGTAGACTTTGTGTTCTCACCATAAAAAAAGATAAGTTTGTGAGGTAATATATATGTTAATAAGCTTGGTTTAGCTGTTCACAATGTATACTTATTTTTTAAAAAGTTGTATGCAATAAACAGATATAATTTTTCTCAATTTAAAAATAAAAAATAGAGCCGGGCGTGGTGGCGCACGCTTGTAATCCCAGTACTTGGGAGGCTGAGACAGGAGGATCACAGGTTCGTAGCCAGCCTCAGCTATTTAGTGAGACCCTCCACAACTTAGTAGACCCTGTTTAAAAATAAAAAATATAAAATAGGGCTAGGGGTGTAGCTCGGAGGTAGAATGCCTCTGGGTTCAATCCCCAGTACCACAAATAATAATAATAATAATAATAATAATAATAATAATAATAATAATAATACAAATGACATAAATTAAATTAAAAGGCAAAAATTATCAGGTCAGATAAAAATCAAGACAATTACATGCTGTGTGTGTGGTACTGGGGATTGAATCCATGGGTGTTCTATCTCTAAACTACATCCTCACCCTATTTTACTATTTTATTTTAAAACAAGATCTTGCTATATTATCCCGTGTAGCCTTGAACCTGCAGTCCTCTTGTCTCAGCCTGCCAAATCCTGGGGGTTACAGGCATGTGCCACCACACCCAGCTTAAGAAATATATTTTATTTATTCATTTATTTATTTATTTTGGTTCTGAGGATTGAACCCAGAGGCATTCTACTTCTAAGCTATACCCTCAGTCCTTTTTATTTTTAATTTTGAACCAGGATCTCACTAAGTTGGTAAGACTGTCCTCAAACCTACGACCCTCCTGTCTGAGCTTCCCAAGTACTGTGATTACAGACATGCAACACGATGCCCATTCAGAAATATACTTTAAATACAAAACACCAATAGGTTTAAAAAGTAAACGAAATCAAACAAAAACCTCAACACCATGTTAACACTAATAAAAGAAGGAATGTCTTCACTAATCACTAACAAAGTAGATTTCAGAGGAAAAAATATCAGGATTTTAAAAGGGTTGAGCATCAATTAATCAAGAGGATGTGACAATCTAAAAACATTATTCTCCAAATAAAAAAAGCATTAAAGCTGGGTGCAATGGTGCACCTTGTAATCCCAGTACTTGGGAGGCTAAGACAGGAGGATTGCCGGTTTGAAGCCAGCCACAAATACTTAGTGAGGTCCTCCTCAAATTAGTGGAGCATTAAAGCTGAGTGTGGTGGCACATGTAATCCTAGTACTTGGGAGGCTGAGACAGGAGGATCAAGCACAGCCTCAGCAAGTAGTGAGACTGTCATCAACCTAGTGAGACCCTGTTTCAAAATAAAAATAAAATAGGGCTGAGTATAGAGGTATAGCTCAGAGGTAGAATGCCCCTGGGTTCAATCCTCAGTGCTAAGAAAGAAAGAAAAAGGAAGGAAGGAAGGAAGGAAGGAAGGAAGGAAGGAAGGAAGGAAGGAAGGAAGGAAGGAAATTAAAAATAGGGCTAGGGGTGTAGTTTGGAAGTAAAATGCCCCTAGCCCTGGGTTCAATCATCAGTACAAAAAATAAAAATAAAAAAAGCATTAAAATACATGAAACAAGCCAGGTGTGGTGGCGCATGCTTGTAATCCCAGCATTTGGGAGGCTGAGACCGGAGGATCCAGGTTCATGGCCAGCCTCAGCTGCTTAGTTGAGGCCCTCCGCAACTTAGTGAGAGCCTGTTTCCAAATAAAGAATTAAAAAATAGGGCTGGGGCTGTAGCTCGGAGGTGGAATGCCCCCAGGTTCCATCCCCAGTACCACACACACACACAAAAAAAATACATGAAACAAAACTTGATAGAACTGCCAGGCACGGTGTCATGTGTCACACACCTGTAATGCCAGTACTTGGGCTGCTGAAACAGGATGATCGCCAGACTCAGCAACTTAGTGAGACCCTCAGCAATTTAGCAAGACCCTATTTCAAAACAAAACATAAAAAGGGCTGGGGTTGTAGCTTGGATGTAGAATGCCCTGAATTCAATCTATAGTATATAAAAAAGGGGGGGTATTCTTAATCTAATAAGCAGCATCTACAAAAAACACCCTATAGCTATAATCATACTTAAAGATAAAAACTGAATGTTTTCCCATAAGATTGGTAAAAAGGCAAGGATGTCTGCTCTCACCACCTGTATTAAACATTTAACTGAAGAGTTTGGATAGTTAGTAAAACATGGCAAGAAAAAAAATTAGAAGTATTCAAATTAAAAAGAAAAGCCGGGCGTGGTGGCACACGCTTGTAATCCCAGCCCAGCCTTCGGGAGGCTGAGACCGGAGGATCAGGGTTCGCGGCCAGCCTCAGCTATCTAGTGAGGCACTCTGCAACTTAGTGAGACTCGGTTTCAAAATAAAGAATAAAAAACAGGGCTGGGGGTATAGCTCGGAGATAGAATGCCCCTGAGTTCAATCCCCAGTATCGCAAAAAAAAAACCAAATTAAAAAGAAAGAAGAAAAACTGTCATTTATATATGACATGATCATCTGTCTAGGAAATCCTAAAGAATCCACAAAAAAAGCTTTGAACAAATAGTTGGACATAGTGGAACATATCTGTAATCGCAGCTACAACAGAGGCTGAGACAGGTGGATTACTTGAGCTAGGAGTTCAAGGCCAGCCTGGGCAACATAGTGAGACCTTATCTCAAAAAAATTAAATGAAAACATTTTTAAAAAGAGTTTTTCTCTAGTGGTGGGCAACTGGAGACTGAGAAGGGCTCTAACAGATACTCAATAGATCCAAATTATAAAAATCAATGGAAGTTCCACATGAAAATATTTTCAGTGTTCCATATTTCATGATAATTCTTGCTATTTATGATATTGTTGTTATTGCAATTTTAGAGTAAAAAGAATGCTGGTATTGGATACAAAAAGTTCTTTTCTCAAATTCCAGTTCTTTTGCTTACTGGTGGTATAATCTTGGTCAAGAACCTATTCTCCACACTAAACTCTGACTACACAGTGGTCCTATTTATGCTATTTATAATTGTGTTTTATATTAACCACCATTTGACCTGTTTTGGGCTTAGTTCATGTGACTGTCTTCTCAGATAATGCACTGTGAGCTGCTGTCAGATAATCACTTTGTGTCGCTCTCAGTACCCCAAAAGTTACTTGTGCACAAGAATTTTACGATGCATATTTATTTAATCCCTTGAATTGAGAGAAAACTACTTAAGAACAGGGACCACGTTTATCCTTTTGGATTCCCCCCAAATAGTAAAATGTTCAATAGATGTCTGTTGATGTGAACTGAAGGGTAATTTTGAGAAAGAAGGGATCATTACATGCAAACTATTTATCCCCAGAGGTAAAGTTACAATCTTAATTTATTGTCAGTGGCAATTCCTCCATGAATAGGGAAATTCAAAACTAAAGACAAAAAAAAAGAAATACTACAGCACACCATAAAACATGGCTTAGTTCATCTGAGTACTGCTGTTTCAATTTTAGCACAGAATGTACTGAACTTTAGTGTCCCTGATTCACAACAAAAAAGTGTTATATTGATTCAACCTGATGTGGTGGAGTACGCCTGTAATTCCAGTACTTGGGAGGCTGAGACAGGAAGATCGCAAGTTTGAGGCCAGCCTTAACAACTTAAGCTAAGGCTCTCAGGAATTTAGCAAGACCCTGTTTCGAAAATAATTAAATAAATTAAATGGGGCTGTGGAAGCGGGGTAGCTCAAAGATAGAATGCCCCTGAGTTCAAGTCCCATTACCAAAAAACAAATAAAAATGTTATATTGATTCAGATCGCTGGCAGTGTCCACAGACATGACAGAATGTGGGCACAAACATCACCAAGATATTTGGTCAGTTCTGCTTGCCCCAGCGTGCCCCTGTACCTTCTGTAGTAGCAAGAAATTTACTGTCGGCTCCCGTCACTTAGGTGGTCAATTGGCTGAATGTTTTGGGTCTATTCAAATGCAGCTGTAATCCTCTCATAAAAGTAAGAAAAAATAATCCTGTTTATTTTGAGCATTTTTAACCCCAGCAAATGTAACTTATTCTTTACATCTTACATTTTCTATCACTATTAATACTTCCCATATGTGTGAATATAAGTTTTTGTGCATATAAGCACAGCTCACAGTTGAATATCAACACTTTTTTGAAAAGAAAAAAAAACTAGTATAAGGGAATCAATATGTAAAGTTTTAATATATATAAGTCATCTAGTGAATAGATATACCTGTATATGTATGAAAATGAAAAGAGGAAAAGGAAAAAAAAAAACCTAGTGCAATATAGCAAGCAGTCTTGTTAGATGTTCTTTTCTTTGAGATTTAAACATTTTGAGATTATAAAAAGGATTAAGCCAGGCACGGTGGCACACACCTGTAACCCCAGTACCTGAGATACTGAGACAAGATGATCCTGAGTTTGAGGCCAGCCTGTGCAACTTAGTAAGACACTGTTTCAAAATTAAAAATAAAGCCAGGCATGGTGGTACAAGCTTGTAATCCCAGTACTTGGGAGGCTGAAACAGGAGGATGGCAGGTTAGTGGCTAGCCTCAGCTATTTAGTGATATCTTCCACAACTTAGACCTTGTCTCAAAATAAAAGATAAAATAGAGGTGGGGGTGTAGCTCAGACATATAATGCCCCTGGGTTCTATCCCTAGTACCTAAATAAATAAATAGGGCTGGGGATATAGCTGAGTGGTATAGAGCCCCTGATCAGACTGTGACTACCTCTCCTTATCACACTACACTTCTTAATTTCCTAGCACAGTTAGAAGTGACATTCCTTCATAAGGGAATAGGAAAGGAGAGAGAAAAGTAGAAACGATAGGATAGGGCACTATATAGGGGTAACTATAAAATAAAAGTTTTGAACCTTTACTACGAGGCCAAGAGATGTTAAAAAACGGACCACACCACAGTCGGTAGAGAAGAGATGAGGTGGGGGACTGAGAGTTGATAGACCACTCCTCCGAGAAACTGTGCCTGTCAGTTGACGGTTGGAGGTTCCTGTTACTTAAATCTTTATTTTATCTTGCTAAGATAATAATAGTTATTATTATTATTTGGGTACTCAGGATGTAATCCAAGGGCATTCTACCTCTGAACTATACTCCACTTCTTTTTATTTTTAAATTTTTAAACAGGGCCTCCCTATGTTGCTGAGTCTGTTCTCAGTCTTCCTGTCTCAGCCTCCCAAGCTCTGGGATTACAGGTGTGCTCCACCATGCCCAGCTTAAAATAATTATTTTTATGGAGAAAAGCAGTACTTTAAGAGTAACTTCTGTCTTCAATCATAAAATCAGATTTAAGAATGAAGAAAAATCTAAGTTCCAAATATTATTTCTGACAACATAATTCTCTATGATAAGCCCCCAAATTAAAATATAAAGTGTTGAGATTTACATTTAGCACAAAAGCTAAAGGGATAAAGAATAATTCTCAAGTGATTAGCTAGTATGTTGTGCAAACTTCTAGCTTTTAGAATGAGTAAACAGAAATGTTAGGAGTGAGGAGACATCATGGAGGTACTAATTTAAAAGGGGTAGAGCAGCCGGGCGTGGTGGCTCACACTTGTAATCCCAGCATTCGGGAGGCTGAGACCGGAGGATCCGGGTTCGTGGCCAGCCTCAGCTACCTAGTGAGGCACTCTGCAACTTAGTGAGACTCGGTTTCAAAATAAAGAATAAAAAAATAGGGCTGGGGGTGTAGCTCGGAGGTAGAATGCCCCTGAGTTCAATCCCCAGTACCGCCAAAAAATAAAAATATAAAAAAAAAATAAATAAAAGGGGTAGAGCAGTAGGTAGACAAAGGGAGAAGCAGTCACAAGAGCTCCAAGAGGAGCTCCAAGAGGAAAGGAAATGGGATCGGGGTGGGGCATGTCCCTAACACAGCACAGAAGGCCTAAAATATTTGTAAAGTGAGTCATGAACCTCTTATAGCCAACTGATTTCTTGTTTCATAACTTCTGAGTATCTGAATTTCTGCACATTTAATTATATAGAATCATATTCCTGCTGAAATGACACCAACTTTGTGTGCAGTTTTTGTTTGAAAATCCAAATTAATGTAATTATGGCTTCAAATGCAATAAAAATTGCAATAATTATCTTTGTGCATTGGCTCCCACTGCCCACCCTAGTGTTGCTGTGGCAAAATAAATCATTTGGCCAATGAAATATTTAGAGCTACAAAAAAAATTTTAAAGGCAAAGATAAAATAGCTTTGCAGGATGACTACTATTAATGTTCTGGCCTGCAGACTGCGGCAAATAGTCTATTCTCTAACTTGTCAAAACAATCTATTCTCTGAGCATGTTTAGAGCCTGCAGAGGTCTTTATTCATACCAGAATGTCAGGAATGGGAGAAACAAAAACATATGGAAAATGATCTGTGACGTACATTGTTTTGTAAAATATCTAATCAAATGGGGGCAACCTGTCAAAGTCAAGAAATGCTACTTGGCTACAGTGGGGAGGATACAGACCTGACTACCCACTCACCAGCTGCAGGAAATTCATTTAAAGCAAATTGGTCATTTGTCCCAGGACAAGGTACGACTGTCAAATATTTTATCCCAATTTTTCAGCCCTGCTCTATTCCATCAATCCAAGTGAATTCCATCAATCCAAGGCTAGTCACACTGTTTATTTTCTCCAGAACAATAGGCTTAACCCAATAGGTTTATTTGTTTAAGTTATCTGGTGAATTCTTTTAAATTATGCCTTGTTTCTAGTACCACTTGTATTTTCGCATTCATGTAAGCTTCTGCTGCAGCTACTTGAGAAGAAAATAAAAGCAGGCTTTTGCAGAGCAGTGAAAAAAAAAAAACATTTTTAAACTTCCCTTTCTTTCTCCTAAAATTAGCACCTGGCATATGGAATATTCAGCAGGTGGCTCAGCAGGGAAAGGCTTACTGTTTCTTATACCTGCTACTATAGATGCTTGACATTTTGACTCTGTAAGGAACAAGATTTTTGAGGCCATTAGAGAGGGAGGGAGGGAGGGAGGGAGGGGGAGGGGGGAAGAGAGAGAGAGAGAGAAAGAGAGAGAAAGAAAACATGCTAAGGGACATCCTGTAGAGGTCACTTGGAGGACAGTGTAAGAGATAAAAACTACGAACAATGTTCTACAATTAAGAAAAATTAAATATTAGAGAAGGTAGTATGTTCACCTGCATTCCATATTATTGAAGTTGAATAAACAATTCAGATTCCATTAATGGTGAAGAACTGAGAATTGCTTTATACTTCAGGAATTATACTTTTTAATCTAATAGAAATATTCTTTGAGTATTTTTGAAGACCCCAATTTAAGGTTCACTGAGATAGCTTCCCCCATTGTATGAAAATCAGCTATTGAATCAGAATTCTGCAAACATTTATAAACATACTATGTCATAGTCTAGGGTAATAAAGCTTTTAAGAAAAAAAGCACACTTTCAAATGTGAAGGAAATTTAGAAATTAAAATAAATTAACTTTAGATATAGACATTGAGGAAGTCAGAGGGGTTTCTAGCTTGATGGTGAGATGACTGGTGGAATAATTAATAATGCTGACAAGAGACCATGAGTTGTTTACCTAATAGTCATTCTATCCATCTTCTTTGTAATTGACCTATATAGTATAAGAGATAGCAGCATGCTAAACACCATATTTCATATTTGCATTGCAGATAGAACTTTCCTTCTCTCTCTCTCTCTCTCTCTCTCTCTCTCTCTCTCTCTCTTTGTGATGGTACTGGGGATCGAACTCAAGGGCATTAACTCCAGGCTATACCCTCAGCCCTTTTTATTTTATTTGTTTTATTTTGTTTTGAAACAGAGTCTCACTAGTTTTCTGAGAGTCTCTTTAAGTTACTGAGGCTGGTCTGGAACCTGTAATCCTCCTGTTTCAGTCTCCCAGGTACTGGGATTACAGGTGTGCACCACCACACCCAGCACAGATAGGACTTTCTAACAAGATATAAGCACACATCTTTGGGTGTGTCATCCATGAAAACTCTCCAAAGTGTATTGATTAGCAGGGTGATGGCACCTTTTCTTTTCCTTCTCTCTTTCTGTCTGAAATGTGATAAATGGTTAGACTACCAGCAGCCAGTTTGTGACCATAAAGTAACTTGTAGAAGCTTCATGCTAAGCCTTAAAAAACAAAGAATAGGAGAAAGGCTTGGGTTCCTGGTAATGGATGAGTCACTATACTAGCTCTTGGTCACTGAATCCTGGAGTTTTGTTTTCATAAAAATAAATAAATCTTTACATTGTTAAAGCTACTGTTATTTCAGGACTGTTACTAGCCATGTAAACTAATCCTAATTAGTACTCAGTGATAAAGAATCAAGACACTTAGGGCTATTTGGCAGTGGAAGGGTCAGAATGAAGGTCAGCTTTGGATAATCATAAAGTGTTGGTGAGGCACTTAGAAATCAAGTGGAGATGGAAGCTAGAGAGAGAAAGAGCATTGGGATTGATCCAACAAGGAGGTCAGCATCTCTAGTTTATCATTGCCAGTCAATGGTTCTTCATCTTCTTCAGACCATGGGTATGGTAAAGACATTCTGTGTTTCATTGAACCCAGGGGCATTCTACCTCTGAGCTATACCCTCAACCCTACTTTAATTTTAGATTGAAACTGGGTCTCCCCAAGTTGCTCAAGCTGACTTCAAAATTGTGTTCCTCCCATCTCAGCCTCCCAGGTACTGGGATTGGAATTACAGGCATGTGCCACCATGCCCATCTGGTCAGCTCATTTTCACTAATTTCCTCTGATGAAGGTCTGGAGCTTGTGTGTGTGTGTTTGTGTGCGTGTGCGTGTGTGTGTGTGTGTGTGTGTGTGTGTGTGTGTGTGTAATTGGGGATCCAACCTAGGGGCATTCTACCTCCAAGCTACAATCCCAGCCTTTTTTTTTTTTTTAATTTTTGTTTCTGAAGCAGGGTCTAGGATGATGAAGTTTCACTACTTGCTAAGGCTATCCTTGAACCTGTGATCCTCCTGTCTCAGCCTCCCCAGCTACTGGGATTGCAAGCATGTGCCACCATGCCCGGCTGGTCTAGAGCCTCTTGACTGATAGCAGTGCCAATGTTCCCATGGTTGGCATGTTAGTCAATTTTCCATTACTGTGACAGAATGCCTGAGAGGGGCAACTTAAGAGAGGAAAGATTTATTTCAACTCATGGTTTCAATCCATGTTCATCTGGCCCTATTGTTTCTGGCCTGTAATCAGGCACTATGTCAGGGTGAGGAGCAAGGCTGCTAACTTCATGGCAGCCAGGAAGCAGAAGAGAGAGAGAAAAGGGCTAGAACAAGATATATCCTTTGAAGGCCCACCCCCAGAGTGACCTACTTGCTTCCACTAGGCCCCACCTCCTAAAGTTTCCATCACTTGCCAAAAACCTATTAAATTATGACTCCATCAATTGATAAGATCAGAGCCCTCATGACTCAGTCACCTCCTAATGCCCCACCTCTGAACCCAGCTGGGACCAAGCTTTCAACACATGAGCTTTTAGGGGTATTTCAGACCCAAACCATAATCATCACTTGTAGGTATTCTATACAGATATACATAATATGAATCTAGTCATGAGGGAAACATCAGACAAATACCAAATCATGTGTATTCTGTAATAAGAGAAATGTAAACAATCCCACCAACAATGTATTAGTGTTCCCACTTCTCCACACCCTCGCGAGCATTTGTTGCTGTTTGTGTTCTTGATGATTGCCATTTTGATTGGAGTCAGCAAATCTCAAGGGAGGTTTTTTTTTTTTTTGTGGTACTGGGGATTGAACTCAGGGGCATTCTACCTCCGAGCTACACCCCCAACCCTATTTTTTTTTTATTCTTTATTTTGAAACCGAGTCTCACTAAGTTGCGGAGTGCCTCACTAGGTAGCTGAGGCTGGCCTCGAACCCGGATCCTCCAGTCTCAGCCTCCCGAATGCTGGGATTACAAGCATGCGCCACCACGCTCGGCTCAAGGGAGTTTTGATTTGCATCTCTCTGGTTGCTAATGATGTTGAACATTTCCTCATACATTTATTGGCCATTTGTATTTCTTCTTTTGTGAAGTGTCTATTTAGATCCTTTGCCCAATTTTTTATTGGGTTATTTGTTTTCTTAGGTGTGAGTTTCCTGAGTTCTCTGTATATCCTAGATATTAGTCCTCTATCAAAAGAGTAGCTGGCAAAATTGTTCTCCCACTCTGTGGGCTCTCTGTTGAGGTTCTTGATAGTTTCTTTTGTTGCACAGAAGCTCTTCAGTTTAATGCAATCCCATGTATTGATCTTCCTTTGAGTTGCCTCTGCTTTGGGGGTCTTGTTGAGAAAGTTTTTACCTGTGCCTATGTGTTCAGGTGTTGGGCTTATGCCCTCTTCAAGTAGGTGCAAGGTCTCTGGCCTAACTTCCAGGTCTTTGATCCACCTTGAGTTGACTCTTGTGCAGGGTGAGAAAGTGGGGTTTATTTCCATTTTCCTGCATATGGTTAACCAGTTTTGCCAACACCATTTGTTAAAGAGGCTATCTTTTTTCCAGTGTATGTTTTTGGCTCCTTTGTTCAAAATCAGTTGACTGTAAGCACGTGGGTCTGTTTCTGAGTCTTCTATTCTGTTCCATTGCTCTATATATCTGTTTTTGTGCCAATACCATGCTGTTTTTATTACTATGGCTTTGTAGTAGAGTTTGAAGTCAGGTATTGTGATACTTCCTGCATGGTTCTTGTTGCTAAGAACTACTTTGGCTATCCTGGGCTTTTTGTTTTTCCAGATGAATTTAAGGACTGATTTTTCTATGTCTGAGATGAGTGACCTTGGTAATTTAATGGGTATTGCATTGAATCTGTAGATCAGTTTTGGGAGGATGGCCATTTTGATGATATTTATTCTGCCTATCCAAGAGCATGGAGGATCTTTCCATCTTCTAAGGTCTTCATCAATTTCCTTCTTCAACTTTTTGTAGTTTTCCTTATAGAAGTCTTTTACATCTTTGGTTAGGTTTATCCCTAAGTATTTTATTTTGGGGGGTCCTATTGTGAGTGGAATTGTTTTCTGGATTTCTTTTTCAGTGGATTTATGGTTGGCATACAGGAAAGCTTCTGATTTTTTAAGATTGATTTTGTATCCAGACACTTTGCTGAATTTGTTGATCAGTTCTATAAGTTTTTTGGCTGACTTTGCTGGGTCTTCTAAGTATACTATCATGTCATCTGCAAAAAGGGATAGTTTTAGTTCTTCTTTCCCTATTTTTACCCCTTTGATTTCCTTCTCTTGCCTTATTGCTCTGGCTAGAGTCTCAAGTACTATTTTGAACAGAAGAGGTGATAATGGACATCCTTGTCTTGTTCCTGTTTTTAGTGGGAACTCTTGCAGTTTTTCTCCATTTAATATGATATTGGCTGTATGCCTATTGTATATTGCCTCTATGATTTTGAGGTATGGTCCTTCTATTCTGATCCTCTGCAGTGCTTTTAGCATGAATGGGTATTGGATCTTATCAAATGCTTTTTCAGCATCGTGTGGTTTTTTGTCTTTGATTCTCTTTATATGATGAATTACATGGATTGTTTTTCGTACATTGAACCAGCCTTGCATCCCTGGGCTAAACCCAGGGATGGTGTATAATTTTCTTGATGTGATTTTGAATGTGCATTGCTAGTATTTTGTTTAGCAGATTTGCATCTAAGTTCATCCAGGATATAGGCCTATAGTTTTCTTTTCTTGAGCTGTCTTTATTTGGCTCTGGTATTAATGTGATGTTGGCCTCATAAAATGTGTTTGGGAGGGTCCAGTTTCTTTCTATTTCATGGAATAGTTTGAGGAGTATTGGGATTAGCTCTTCTATAAATGTTTTATAAAATTCACTTGGAAAACCATGTGGCCCTGGGCTTTTGTTTGATGGTAAACTCTTTATTGCTGTTTCTATTTATTTGATTGTTATTGGCCAATTTAAGTTTTCTATATCTTCTTGACTCAATTTAGGAAGATTATATGTATCTAGAAAATTGTCAATTTCTTCTAGATTTTCCATTTTTTTTGGAGTATAGATTTTCAAAATAGTTTCTGATGATCCTCTGTATTTCAACATTGTTGGTGGTAATATCACCTTTTTCATATCTTATTTTGGTAATTGGGGTTGATTCTCTCTTTCTTCTGGTTAGGTTGGCCAATGGTTTATCTATCTTCTTTATTTTTTCAATAAACCAGCTTTTGTTTTGTTGATTTTTTGTATTTTTTTATTCTCTATTTCATTAATTTTTGCCCTGATTTTCATAATTTCTTGTCTTCTACTAGCTTTGGGGTTAGACTGTTCTTGTTTTTCAAGGGCTTTGAGCTGTGTCATTACGCTATTTATTTGGTGGTTTTCTGTTCTTCTTATGTGGGCACTCAGTACTATAAATTTTCCTCTTAGTACTGCCTTTAAGGTGTCCCAGAGGTTTTGATATGTTGTGTCTCTGTTTTCATTGGTTTCTAGGAATTTTTTAATTTCTCCCCTTACTTCTTCTATGACACAGTCCTCGTTCAGCAATGTGGTGTTCAGTCTCCATGTGTTTACATGGTTACTCTGGGTCTTCTTAGAGTTGATTTCTAGTTTCACTCCATTGTGGTCTGAAAAGATGCAGGGAATTATGCTACATTTTTTGAATTTGCCAGTGCTCTCTTTGTGGCCCAGAATGTGATCTATTTTGGAGAAGTTTCCATGCGCTGCTGAGAAAAATGTGAATTCAGCTGTAGTTGGGTGAAATATTCTGTATGTGTCTAACAGGTCCATTTGGTTTATGGTATTATTTAGGTCCAAAGCATCTTTACTGACCTTTTTTTTAGAAGATCAGTCTAGTGATGTGAGAGGAGTATTGAAGTTTCCTAGTATTAAGTGTATTGGGATCTACGTGTGACTTTACATCATGCAGAGTTTGTTTTATGAAAGTGGCTGCACCTATGTTTGAGGCATAGATTTTGATAATTGTTATTTCCTCTTGCTGGATTGTCCTTTTACTAGTATAAAATTACCTGCTTTGTTTCTTTTGATAAGCTTAGGCTTGAAATCTAATTTA
>PVLC010004143.1:18069-60338 GCA_004027655.1 Graphiurus murinus
CTACAGACTTCCAATAACCCCTCTCTCTAGCAACCCATCTTCCACTAGCAATCCACAATCTTTCTTCCCAGGACTTCCCCAGCAACCCGGTCAACCTCTTCGCAACCGCTTCTTCTTCCCAACCAATTCCTCCCAGAACTTCCCAGCAACTTTCCAGCCCAGCAACTTCCCAACCAGCCTTTCCCCAGCAGCACGCTCTTAGCCGTGTTTTCTCTATTAGCCGTGCGCATACTCTATGCAAAAGATGGAGGCTTTTTATAGCTGCACCAGGCCTAAGCCACGAGGTGTCTCGTACAGCTCTCACCTGGCCGGCCACGAGTCGGGTGTGCTGGTGCATGCGCTCTGGCGTGGCACAGCCTCAGGATGTAATCCACCTGTAGCTGCTTCTGGCACTTTACCAGGCGCCATCTAGAGGCAAGGTCCAGCTGGCCAGGCTAGGCCCCCGACATTATCTCATATCATAGTTGCCACTCCTGCTTGTCTTCAAGTTCCATTGGTATGGATTACCTTACTCCAACCCTTCACCTTTAGTTTGTGGGAATCTTTGCTTGTAAGGTGTGTTTCTCGCAGGCAGCATATAGATGGATTCTGGGTTTTAATCCATTTTGCCACCTTGTGCCTTTTTATTGGGGAGTTGCAACCGTTTATATTCAGTGTGATTATTGAGAGATGATTTTTTTTTTTTTTTTTTTTTTTTTGGCGGTACTGGGGATTGAACTCAGGGGCATTCTACCTCCGAGCTATACCCCCAGCCCTATTTTTTATTCTTTATTTTGAAACCAAGTCTCACTAAGTTGTGGAGTGCCTCACTAGGTAGCTGAGGCTGGCCGCGAACCCGGATCCTCCGGTCTCAGCCTCCCGAATGCTGGGATTACAAGCATGCGCCACCACGCCCGACTTGAGAGATGATTTTTAATTCCTATAATTTTGAGTTTTGACTTCTGTTTTTGGTGGTGTTTATTCTCCTTTCCTTAGTTGTTTGCTTCCTGGAAATTATTTTTTCTCTGGTTCTGATGTTTACTTGTTAGGTCTTCTTTGGAGTTAATCTCTTTGAGTATTTTCTCTAGTACTGGTTTGGAAGACATAAATGCTTTCAATTTCTGTTTGTCATGGAAGGTTTTTATATTCCCGTCAATTTTGAGAGAGAGTTTTGCTGGGTAAGAGAATCTTGGCTGCAAGTTATTTTCTTTCAGAGTTTGGAATATGTTACTCCAGCCCCTCCTGGATTTCATGACTTGTTTTGGGAGGTCTGGAGTGATTCTAATTGGCTTGCCTATAAATGTCACTTAGTCTCTTACTTTTGTTGCCTTTAGAATTCTCTCCTTAGCCTCTACATTAGTCAGCTTGATTATTATGTGGCGTGGTGAACCTCTTCTTTGGTCTTGTCTAAAGGTGGTTCTATATGTTTCCTTCACCTGTGTCTACTTCTCTTTCTCTGTTTGGAAAATCTCTCATATTACTTCTTTGAAAAGGTTGTTTATTCCATTAGTTTCAACTTCTAATCCCTCTTCTATGCCTATTATTCTTAGGTTAGATTTTTTAAAGTTGGCCCAGATCTCATGGATGTCCAATTCATACTGTTGAATTTTTTTTTCTAGATTATGTACAATGGATTCATTTTGGAATGGTCATCTTCTAGGAGTGATATTCTATTTGCCATGTGGCCTAATGTATTCTTTATAGTTTGTATTGATGCCTTCACTTCTATTATTGCATCTTTCACATTCTTCACTTCCCTGAAGGCTTCTCTTTGATTCCTGCTCAGGATGTCAGCTTCTTTGTTTATTTGTTCCTTTATTTCTTTCCAGATCTCTGCATTCTTTCTGGAAGTTTTGTATCATTTCTATTATTAAAGATCTGAATTGTTCTTCTGGTAATCTCTGCCATTCAGTGTTGTTGAGTTCTGTTATTGTGGGATTGTGTTGACTCATTGTTTCTTTGCTATTTTTCCTTCCCATGGTTTCCCCGTTCTTAAATTTATATCTTTGCTGCTCTTGCATGCTTTCTCTGAATTTATAGGTTTCTTATTTTTATTTTCTCTCTGTGAATGGTATCTTGTAGTGAGTTGCAATTATTCTGAGACTTCTTCTGCCCACTCTATTGGTGCCTTTGGTGGGTTTCAGGTGTTGACGTCTAGGGTCTAGCAAGAACTAACAAAGCAGCTAGTCCTCCGAACAAACATAGATAAATCAAAGCAATTCAAAGTGAAAACAGAGTAAAAACAAAACAAAAAACCCAGAAAACAAAAAACAACAAGAAACAAAATTAAAAACCCTGCAAGTTTGTAAGAACAGACTTGATTTGTCCTCTGCAAATCTTTTGGGTAGATCCCTGCTGCTGTGGATGGCTGGCAAAATGGCGGCTGCCACTGCCATGCAAGCACCAGTTCCTTTGTTCTCCCTGTTCTGCTTTCTGGGTTGTGATCAGCTGCTTTTGTGGCTTTGTTCGCTTTTCTGCTGTTTTGCTTTTCTTTCCTTCCATTAAAAAGCTCCTTTTGCGGCAGTTTTGATTCAAGCTTTGCAGTGCAGTTGATTGCTGCTCCAGCTCTGGAGGGAGAGGTGAGCTGGGGTGGCCTCATGCAGGCTTAAGCTGGTCGTACCATGCGTTCTGGTCACTGTCGAAGGTGCCATGATATGCCGCCTGTCTAGGATGTGGAGTTCAGGAGTCGCTTACTCCACCTCTGGTCACTGGGAAGGCAGAAGGTCGTTATATATTTCTTTGTTAGTAGACCCCATGCCGGGGGCTGGCTCAATTGCAGCCACCAATCTGTGGCATGGCACCGCTGCCACACAGAATGGGCTTCTTTGCTCTCCCTGGTCGGCTTTCTGGATTCTGTTCAGCTGTACTTCAGTTTTTGTAGCGTTGTTCACTTTTTTGGTTGTTTTTTTTTTCTTCTGTCAAGAAGCTGCTTTTATGGCAGATTTGAATTGACCTCACAGTGCCTGATGAGAAGTGTCTCCCTCCGACGCCATCTTCCCGGAAGTACCACAAGTGTTTTGAAATCCCATGCTGCTCCTTGCCTATCTCTGGCACCCTGCCTAACTAACCTTGCTTTTTCCAGACAGTGCCTTGTTCAGGTAGTCTTACCTCCTGTCCTATATCTCTCTCAAACATTCCATTCCCTAGCATAAGCCTCAGGGACTTGCTCTTGGCTAGGTGGTAGGTATGATGAACTAATCTGGACTAAAAAACTACTTCTTCTCGTTAAGAGTGATTTGCAGGCTGGGGATGTAGCTCAGCAATAGAGTGCTTGTCTAGAACATGCACAAGCCCTGGGTTTGATCCCTAACACCATAAACATAAATAAATAAATGGTATTTTTTTAAAGAGTGATCTGCATAGGAAAGTATAGAGATTCTTATTCCTTGGAAAGTATCAGCATTTTGTTAATTTATGCTGGGGTCCAGCCCCTGAGGCAATGGGGTTGGGGGTCCCTCAATAGGTGTGTATTGAGATGAGGTCACGAGAATACGCTCACACCAAATGCAGTGAAGAAGCACATCTGTTTTATTGTTTGTCCGTCGCAGTTTTATACTATATTTTTACAACGAAGCATGTAGAACAGGAATTTTTACAGACTTGTTTTTCCAAAGGTTATCCTCAACCAGTTAAAGTTACAACACGTATATAAAAATTCTTTTCCATTAGTTAAAATCTTCACAATTTTGTTTAGCCCCGTTAAGCAGTGTTTTATCTTATCTCAGAAAGTTAGAGAGTTCCAGGTGGGACCAGGTAGTAGCTATTTAGATAAACTTGTAAAGCCTGTTTCTAGACTAATGCTTGTAAAAGGTTAATTCATTGGGTTGTCTCGAGGCACTGCTTTTTTTCAGCTAAGAGATCAGTATCTGTCAGGCCACATGTTTCTAAGAAGTTTTCCTTTATAATTAATATAAAGGCAAAACCCAAAGCACCCAAAATTTCCAGAATATAATAATGCAAAGTGGGATATGCCACACATTGCTTCTTTTGGAATCATCTGCCTTGCAGGACTCCAGCGGACCGAGCCTTGCTCAAGATCCATCTATTAAGGAGCTGTGGAAAATTTACCTAACCATCAGGCATTGTTACCCACACTCAACCCTCTTCCCCAAGCATGCTAGATGTGGTCTCTGGACTCCATGTGTTTGGTGCCAATGCATTTTTTTCTCCATTTCTGATATATACTGTTTTAGGTCTTTGGTGTTGATTGTGGGATCTTGCTATGTTGGGAACTCCTTAATTCCAGTGATCCTCTTGCTTCAGCTTCTCCAGTAGCTGGGGCAACAGGCATATGCCACTGTGCCCAGCATATAAGCAGATATATCAGATAAGAAGTTAGATGTACTAAGCTGGGCATAGTGGCTCATGCTTGTATTCCCAGTACTCCAGAGGCTGAGATAGGAGGATTGCAGGTTCACAGCCAGCCTGTGGTGTGTGCACACTTGTAATCCCAGCATTTGGGAGGCAGAGACCAGAGGATCTGGGTTCGCGGCCAGCCTCAGCTACCTAGTGAGGCACTCCGCAACTTAGTGAGACCCTGTTTCAAAATAAAGAATAAAAAATAGGTCTGGGGGTGTAGCTCGGAGGTGGAATGCCCCTGAGTTTAATCCCCAGTATGGCAAAAAAAAAAAAAAAGAGTAGGTTTAGGAGAGAGAACCACTACTGGTTTTGGTATTAGTATTTTATTGGTGATCTTGATAAGAAATTTTCAGAGGCACCAGGATAAGCAAAGCCAGTTTAACACTAGTGCTAGCTCTAGTCTCCTAGAGGGCTTCTTTTCTCAAATCTTACTGGTTAGATGAATATCTTCTGTTCCATCAAAGCAACATCTTGGTACCTGCTTCCCCTTTTGACTTCAGCTATCAGTTTATCAGCAAATTAAAAAACACGTGGAAACTGATAACATTTGAGATATTTTTATTTCCAGGCACTTATACTCTCTGTATACATTACCATTTAAATTCCAGGTCTTGCCCTGACATGGTTGATTTTGCCTGAACATTGATTAAGTGAAAATCAGTCTAGAAACCCTGAGGACAAATAGGAACAGGGTCCCCATGACAGCGAGGTTCCTGGCTGGAGATGTGCTCTACTTGTCATACCTATCACTGAAGAAGAGATATCTTGGAAGAAGGTTCCAGAGAGATGGGGGAACTTGACTTGGGACTAGTAGGATCCTTGACATATATGATGGAAAAGAATTTCAGCACATGTCAGTAGAGGCACAGAGATTTATTTAGGAAAGAAAGGAATATTCATTTAAGGGACAATGTGGGCCATTTCCAGAGGAGAAACACATTTTGGAGGTTCTATGCTCCTTTTTTGAAAGGAAATTTGGAAGATATGTGAGGATGACAATGACTCTGGCCATTCTCAGGATGCTTTGGCTGACATGGTCCCCATTATCTGATCAGTAGATAATATTGGAAAGTCCTCTAAATTGTAGGTTTCTTAAAATGTGATTTCTCTCTTAACTTAATCTATTTATGTGGGCTAATTAACAATGCACAAGGCAATTTTCAGAAGTGAGTGAACTTATGGTTAACTCTAAGATTTACAGATTTCCCAGAAATTTGGGAGTGACAGGCCTGGGAGAGAGACCAGCTTGAGGAGTGACAGGCCCGGGAGAGAATGTGCAGCTTTAAATTAAAATTGTATTTCATAAAAGCTGGGCATGGTGAGGCATGGCTATAATCCCTGTACTTGGGAGGCTGCCACAGGAGGATCACAGGTTGGAGAGCAGCCTCAGCAACAGTGAGATTCAGTAGCATAATAAGATCCTGTCTCAAAAACAAAACAAAAAAGAGCTAGGGGTATAGCTCAGAGATAGAATGTCCTTGGGTTCAATCCTCTGTAACACACACACACACACACACACACACACACACACACACACACACACACACATACACACTTATATCTCCTTAGTCTAGCATGGTGGCATATGCCTGTAATCTCAGTGCTTAGGAGACTGAGATAGGATTGTAGGTTTGAGAACAGCCTCAGCAAAAGTAGTGAGTCTCTCGTCAATCTACTGAGACCCTGTTTCAAAATAAAAATAATAAAATAGGGCTAGAAGTATAGCTTGGAGGTAGAATGCCCCTGAGTTCAACCCCCAGTACCACACACACACACACACACACACACACACACACACACACACAGAAATATTTCCTTGCCCTTCCTTATGTCACCTTTCTATCCTTTTATTTATCCTACTGTACCTCAAATCCACCATTGTTTACCCTGCCTTGCTTGTCCCAGCACTGAGCACATGTTAATTGAGCCTCTTCCTTGATATATTTTTTTCATAATATTTATCATTACCTGATGTTGCTATGTCATTTATTTCTCCGTCTCTTTATTGTCCATCCCATCCTGCTCTCATGTGAAATAGAAGTTCTATGAGGGTGCAGATTGTGATCACCTCTACTGTATCTGCTGCCCTTGTACCAATGGGATGTATGCATATGCGGCACATATAGGAAGTGCCCCATATTTGTTTAGGGAACAAACATATCAAAATATGAGCTTGATTAAAATTTAAAAAATCATGTAGGACAAAATGAGTTCATGTCTTCCTCAAAATTAACAATGGGATACTACAGCTGGGCATGGTGGTACACATCTGTAATCCCAGTACTTGGAAGATTGAGATGGTAGAATCACCAGTTTGAGGACAGCCTCTGCAGATAGCAAGATTCTCAACAACCTAGAGAGACCCTGTTTCAAAATAAATAAAATAGAAAGGGCTGAGGGTATAGTTCAGAGGTAGAATGCCCCTGGGCTTAATCCACAGTAACACACACACACACACACACACACACACACACACACACACACACACAAGGCATACTATATAACAAAGAAAACTGATAAGAAATAGACCACAAGTTCTGACATAGCTTTGAAAAAAATAGCGTTCACTTCAGGAAGTCATCATTCAGTTAACAGTTACTTGAGCCCTCATCATTCTTTCTGAGGCAGACAGTTTGGGAAGGGTATGTCTCTTTTGATTTATTTATTTATTTATTTATTTATTTATTTATTTATTTATTTATTGAGTAGTGCTGGGGATTGGACCCAGGAGCATTCTACCTCTGAGCTATACCCACAGCCCTTTTTTTATTTTTCATAGGGTCTCGCTAAGTTAGTGCACACTGGCCTCAAACCTGCAATCCTTCTGTCTCATCTTCCCAAGTATTGGGTTTTGTGTCTTTCTTAATATTTTCATACTTAATATAGACCAGAAAAAGAGAATGAACATGTTGACATGTGAAGATCAACTTTAGGGGCAACAGATCAGAAACAACAAAATTTTAAATTTATAAATTTCATTTACAGTAATATTGTATTTATTTGTAATTTTTATTTATTTGTTTTTGGTATTAGGGTTTACACCCATAGGCATTCTACCTCCTCTTGTATTTTGAAAAAAAAGAGTTGCTAAAGGACATCACTAAGTTGCTGAGGCTGGCCCTGAACCTGTGATTCTCCTGTCTCAGCATTCCAAGTACTAGGATTACAGGCATGTACCACCATGTCAAACTTATTAATTTATTTTTAAAATAGCAATAATAATATGTATAAACCTTGAAGACCTTATGTAATGTGAAACAAGACAGACATAAAAGGACAAATGTTGTATGCTGAAAACTGTAACTCACTGAAGAATTTGAAGAGGATATAAATAAATGGAGATATATATCATGTTTGTAGAACTAAAGATATCATTTTGTTAAGGTGACAATTTTTCCCCAAATCAATCTACATATTGATTGAATGTTTGATCAAAATGCCTGCCTTTTTGCAGAAATTGGTTAGCTTATTTTAAATTTTACATGGAAAAGCCATCTAACCAGATGAATCCTGAATTTTTTTCCTCCTACATTCTTTAAAATAGTTATAAAGCTGGGTGTGGTGGTGCACACTTGTAATCCCAGTACTTGGAGGATCACAGGTTCAAGGACAGCCTCAGCAAGTAGTAAGACTCTCATCAACCAAGCAAGACCCTGTTTCAAAAATAAAAATAAAATGCCCCTGAGTTCAATCTCCAGTACCAAAAATAAATAAATAAATAAATAGTTATAACTAAGCAGGGCATGGTGGCACACACATGTAATCTGAGTACTTGGGAGGCTGAGACAGGAGAATGCAGGTTCAAGCCCAGTACAGCATAACTTAGCAAGACTCTGTTTCAATAAATAAATAAATAAGTAAAAAACAAACTTAGGGTTAGGGATGTAACTCGCAGACACACACAAGCAGTATAATTACTTAAAACAAGGTTTTCTTTTCCTTTTTTTTTTTTTTTCTTTTTTTTTGCAGTACTGGGGATTGAACTCAGGGGCATTCTACCTCCAAGCTACACCCCCAGCCCTATTTTTCATTCTTTTTTTTTTTTTGCGGGTCTGGGGATTGAACTCAGGGGTATTCTACCTCCGAGCTATACCCCCAGCCCTATTTTTTATTCTCTATTTTGAAACCGAGTCTCACTAAGTTGCGGAGTGCCTCACTAGGTAGCTGAGGCTGGCCGCGAACCCGGATCCTCCGGTCTCAGCCTCCCAAATGTTGGGAGAAAACAAGTTTTTCTTAAAAAGGGATTATCACCCTAGATTTTACAGATATTAAAAGAGCAAAAAGAGAATACTATAAACAACATTATGCCAACAAATTCAATAACACACATGAAAAATACAAATTATTTGACATGTTAAATGTACCAAAAATTAGACACTAGAAAAATAAAAACAAAGACAAATCCAAATTTGTCTATATCTAATAAACAAATTGAGTATGTTATGCCTAAAAAGAAAACTCCAGGGTCGATAGTTTCACTGGTGAATACAGCAAAGTTACACAAATTTTGGTTTTTGTTTTTTGTTTTTTTTAGAAAAGAGAAGAGGAGAGAATGCTACCCAGTTTGTTTTGTGAGGCCAACTGTTATGTGCTGAATTGTGCCCTTTGCTAAATATGTTGAAGTATCAACCTTCAATACCTCAGAATGTAACTGTATTTGGAGACAAAGTTTTTAAATAGATGATCAAGTTAAAATAGGCTGTTCAGACAACCAACCCTTGACATCTAGATCCTACACTTCAAGCCTTCAGAGCTGTGAGAAATAAATTCGTATTGTTTAAACTGCCCACTCCATGGAATTTGTTATGGTAGGCTGAACAAACTAACACACCAAACTAAGCTTAATGATAAAACCTAACAAAGGTTTTTTTTTTAATTGCAGACCAATATCCTTCATGGATATAGTAACAAAATCCTTACCCAAACTCTAGCAAACAACTTAGTGAGACCTTGGTTCAATTTAAAAAAAAGAGGCAGGCTGGGGGTGTAGCTCAGAGATGGAATGCCCCTGGGTTCAAATCCCTGTACCACAAAAACAAATAAAATCTCTAACAAATCAATTCAATAATACATAAAAAGAATAACTTTAAGACTAAGCTGGGTTTACCCCAGGAACGTATGGTTAGCTTAACATTTAAAATCAGTAGATGCAGAGTTGAGGATGTAGCTCAGTGGTAGAGTAGTTGCCTCGCATGCTTGAGACCCTGGATTCAATTCCCAGTACCACTAAGTAAATAAATAAATATAATTAACTATATTAACATAATAAAGGAGAAAGCCCATGTGATTATTTCAATACATGCAGAAAAAGCATTTGACAAAAATCCAACACTCATCCCTGATTTTATTTATTTATTTATTTATTTTCAGTACTGAGGATAGAGCCCAGGGGCATTCTACTACGAGCTATACCTCCAATCCTATTTTTTATTCTTTACTTTGAAACAGGGTCTAAGTTGCGGAAAGCCTCACTAAGTAGCTGAGGCTGGCTGCGAACCCATATCATCTGGTCTCAGCCTCCCAAGTACTGGGATTACAAGCGTGCGCCACCACGCCTAGCTTTTATTTATTTGTTTGTTTGTTTATTTATTTATTTATTTTTGCAGTACTGGGAATTGAACCCAGGGGCATTCTACCTCCAAGCTACACCCTCAGCCCTATTTTTATTCTTTATTTTGAAACAGGGTCTCACTAAGTTGCAGAGTACCTCACTATGTAGCTGAGGCTGGCCACGAACCCAGTTTCTCCGGTCTCAGCTTTCCAAATGCTGGGATTACAAGCGTGCACCACCATGCCCGGCTCCCAGCCCTATTTTTTATTCTTTATTTTGAAACAGGGTCTCACTAAGTTGCAAAGGGCCTCACTAAGTAGCTGAGGCTGGCCAAGAACCCGGCTCCTCCACTCTCAGCCTCCCATGTACTAGGATTACAAGAGTGCACCACCATACCCGGCTCATCCTGATTTAAAAAAAAAAAAATTTTCAGCAAATCAGAAATAAGGAACATCTTCAAATCTTCAAATGAAGTAAGAGGATCTAAAAAATACCTATAGCATAATTAATGTTGAAAGACTGGATTGTTTTCCTCTACAATAGGAACAAGAAAAAGATGCCATTGTCACTACTGCTGTACTTCTATTTAATATTGTGATGGAGGTCTGTCATTCTAAGAACGAAAGAAAAGAAAGAAGAGAAAAGAAATGGTATTAAAATAAAAGGGAAGCCGGACGTGGTGGCGCACGCTTGTAATCCCAGCATTCGGGAAGCTGAGACCAGAGGATCCGGGTTCGCAGCCAGCCTCAGCTACCTAGTGAGGTACTCCGCAACTTAGTGAGACTCGGTTTCAAAATAAAGAATAAAAAAAAATAGGGCTGGGGGTATAGCTCGGAGGTAGAATGCCCCTGAGTTCAATCCCAGTACCGCAAAAAAAAAAATAAAATAAAATAAAAGGGAAAGCGAGGCATGGTGGCGTGGTGGT
Source organism: Graphiurus murinus (assembly GCA_004027655.1). NCBI lineage: Eukaryota > Metazoa > Chordata > Mammalia > Rodentia > Gliridae > Graphiurus > Graphiurus murinus. The sequence goes on from PVLC010004143.1 coordinate 28,884, forward strand.
ATGGTAGCACATGTTTGTAATCCCAGTACTTGGGAGGCTGAGACAGGAGGATCGTGGGTTCAAGGCCAGCCTCAGCAACTTTTGAGGCCCTCTACAACCCTGTTTCAAAATAAAGGATTAAAATAGGCTGGGGATGTAGCTCAGAGGCAGAATGCCCCTGGGTGAAATCCCCAGTACCACACACACACACACACACACACACACACAAGATAAAAGGAAGAAGTAAGGGCCTCATACATGCTAAGCAAGTGCTATACCACTGAGCTACATCTGTAGCCCCAAACTCCTTTTTATTTATGTTTGTAGTACTAGGAATTGAACCTGGTGCATTCTACCTTCAAGCTATAAACCCAGCCCTATTTTACTTTTATTTTGAAACAGGGTTTTGCTAGGTTGATGAGAGTCTCACTACTTGCTGAGGCTGTCCTCAAACCTGCCATCCTCCTGTCTCAGCCTCCCAAGTACTGGGATCACAGATGTGTGCCATCATACCTGGCTCAAACTCTCCTTTTAAAACACACTGTAGCTGGGTGCAGTGGTGCACAACTGTAATCCTAGTACTTGGGAGGCTGAATCAGGAGGCTAGAAGGTTTAAAGTCAGTCTCAGCAATTTAGTGAGACTCACTCACATAGGGAGACCCTATAAAATAGGGCTGGGAGTGTAGCTTGGCAGTAAAATGCCTCTGGGTTCAATTCCCAGACCCCTCCCCACCACCACCACCACACACACAAATTCTAGCCAGATGTTGTGGTGGTACATGTCTGTAATGCCAGTACTTGGGAGACTGAGACAGGAGGATCACAAGTTTGAGGCCAGTCTTCCCAATTTCGCGAGACCCTCAGCAACTTAGCAAGACCCTGTTTCAAAATAGAAAATAACAAAAAGGACTGAGCATTAGCTCAGAGGTAGAATGCCCTTCAATTCAACCCCCAGTTTCCCCTAAAAGAAAAGAGAATGATAAAGCTGAGATTCTAGAAATTCTAGTTTGAAGATGATAAGATGATGTAGCATAAAATTTGTTTTGCATTTAATACTTTGATTGTTAAAGATGCTTTTAATCTCTGTACATCTTATTTCACTCTTCAGTTATTTAAGGGCACTATGCATCTCAGGTCTTTTGTAGCAGAGAACCTGGTATGTAGTACGTGGCTCATTGATTTTTCTCATTGATTCATGCAATAAAGATTTCTGCAGCATTTATATGTAAAATACTTGTTAGGCCCTGGGCATATAATGATGGGTAGGTGCAGGGCTCAATAAATTCCATTTGAATTGATAATTGTCAGCTACATTTCCTAAAGAGTGTGATTCTCTTTTCTCCTGAATTTCAAGTGAAGATGCATTACAGGTCTTATTAACCCTGTTGTAAAAATGGGGACACCGAGATACAGAGGTTAATCAAGTGACTTGCTTAGGGTTATGTAGTTTGTCATGGGTAGAGCAAGGATTAAGACCCCTACAGGTTCTTTCTAGACTGAGATGCTAGGAGAATTCATTCATATTGACTAAGGTTCATATTGCATTTAAATGTGCTCATTTCACTTCTGCTTCAACCACCTTGTTGACTCATCTTTCAGGACCTGCAGCCTGAATTAGTTTACTTCCACTTCAGACACTGTCAAGATAAATAAGGCACCAAAAGTCCATGACACCATCTGAAGCAGAAGTGCTATTAGAAGAAAAGAGATGAGCAGTTTTATATTTCAATATAGAGTAGGGCTTTGGGGGAGAACACACTTTCTACTAAAAATGTAAGTGGAAAGAATAAAAGTTGGTGAATTTTGAATGTTAAAAAGATCAAAATTTGAGCCGGGCATGGTGGCGCACGCTTGTAATCCCAGCATTCGGGAGGCTGAGACCGGAGGATCCGGGTTCGCAGCCAGCCTCAGCTACCTAGTGAGGCATTCTGCAACTTAGTGAGACTCGGTTTCAAAATAAAGAATAAAAAATAGGGCTGGGAGTGTAGCTCGGAGGTAGAATGCCCCTGAGTTCAATCCCCAGACCCGCAAAAAAAAAAAAAAAAAAAAAAAAAAGATCAAAATTTGAGTTTACTATATATTCTCAGGCAAGTATAGCCAAAGAGAGGCAACAGTAAATATTTTTTATCTTCTTTCAATGCATCTACAAACCATTCTACTGAATAAGATCTGACAGGTTCCTGACTGTGAGCAGAAATAGGTAACAACTCTGATGATGTGTAAACTTGTATCAGATAAAGACTCCATTTTTATTTTTATTTTTATTTTTTTTTTTTTTTTGCGGTACTGGGGATTGAACTCAGGGGCATTCTACCTCCGAGCTACACCCCCAGTCCTATTTTTTTTTACTCTTTATTTCGAAACCGGGTCTCACTAAGTTGCGGAGTGCCTCACTAGGTAGCTGAGGCTGGCCGCGAACCCGGATCCTCCGGTCTCAGCCTCCCGAATGCTGGGATTACAAGCGTGCGCCACCACGCCCGGCTACAAGACTCCATTTTTACTGTAATCATCCATCCATATCCTTGCTAGCCTGCTCAGGTGACAAGGCATGTTATTTTTAAATTTTTTTTGCAGTACTGGGAATTGAACTCAGGGGCATTCTACCTCCGAGCTACATGCCCAGCCCTATTATTCTTTTTTATTTTGAAACAGGGTCTCACTAAGTTGCGGAATGCCTCACTAGGTAGCTGAGTCTCAGCCTCCCAAATGCTGGGATTACAAGCGTACGCCACAACAACGCCCGGCTAAGGCATGTTATTAATAAAGCATATCGTACCACAAGTTCATTGCTTTACATGGTGTAATTGTGTAAAACTCAGGAAAAAGATGTGATCTGTTATGAACTGTGTAAAGACCAAATAATTTATACTAATAATGATAACTAGTTGTGAAAAATTAAAACATAGGCAAAGAGTTATCACTGAATAAAGTTAATGAATTGGTCTTGCTTTAAATTTTTATTTCCTAGTCCCTGTAAGATAACCTTAAAATTTGAATTGAGTTTAGAGACAAAATTTCTCAGCCCAAATGTAGGTTCCATTTTGGTTTATTCACCAGTGTTTCCGTAGCACAGAATGCAACACTTGGGAATTGATATTTTATGTTTGTTTAGTGGGAAAAATGAATATGAATATTCAGTTAAGTCTCCATTGAGAAGTAAAAAAAAAAGAATATGGCTGAAAACAGAACAATTTAGAGGTGGTGAAGGAAAGTAAAAATAAATATTTTGAGGTAGAAGAAAGAAAAATGAAGGAACCTACAAGGGCCTAAGCCACAGATTGGTGTCGTTCCTGTCACAAGGAATCGGGTTAGGATGTATGCGTGATACAGTTCTGTCCCATGGGACTCTAGGAAGGGTTTCCCTTCCTCTGAATAAAGAAAGGTGGGAGATAGCATTCCTTTTCTTTGCTGGATGGCCCTGACTGCATTCGATGCCAAGAAGCACTGAAGCCAGAGTGTAGTCATGAAGGGAGATGACAGTACAGAACATCTTCATCATCTGAGGATGGCAGAGAAGAAAGAAGAAATTCACTTAGGTTCTGGACGACATCCTTGAGTCACTTGATGAATCAATACTGGAAATGTCTTCTACAAAACTATTGTACAAGATGAGATGAGAAATTCCTAATTTTTCAAAAGCCACCTCTACTAGGTTTTTCATCACATGCCCTTTTGTTGATACCTTGATCTTTTCTATTGCTGTGGGAGGTGAAATCTTGTGTAATGAAAGCAAAAAATGGGGCTTAAAACATTTTAAATAGCTATTTCGAGCTGGGTGTGGTGGCGCATGCTTGTAATCCCAGCATTCGGGAGGCTGAGACCAGAGGATCCGGGTTTGTGGCCATCCTCAGCTACCTAGTGAGGCACTTAGTGAGACTCGGTTTCAAAATAAAGAATAAAAAATAGGGCTGGGGGTATAGCTCGGAGGTAGAATGCCCCTGAGTTCAATCCTCAGTACCACACACACACACACAAAAAAAAGTAAACAGCTATTTCTGTTTTCTCTGTAGCCTTCTTCTGTCTTCCTCCCCCTTCCCTATCTTTACTAGACTCAGACAAGAAGTAGGAAACACAGAACTAGACACAAAAGCACTTCTTCCTGCTCAGAGTCTGTTCTGGGTCAGGCTCAGTGTGGTTGGCTTCTTCTTCCTGAAGGAATTACTCTGCCCCAGGCAGCTCCTCTGTCACTCCAGTAAGCAGGCTCTGGGCCTTGCCTAATCAGCTCCACCTGACTTCCAAGTTCAGGCTCAAGTGGGGACCCCCAACCACAGCACCAGATTAAAGGAAGGTCAGATGTCTTTTATAGATTCCTCCCTTTAGAGTGTTTTTCAGCTACGTCACCCCCCCCTCCAAAAAACCCCTAAATCTTCAATATTTTCACTCAATTATTTGAGGGTGTGTGTGTGTACACGAGGTACTGGAAGTTGAAGCCAGAGGCATTCTACTGCTAAGCTATACCCCCAGCCCTTTTTAATTTATTGATTTGGAAACAGGCTCTTACTAAAGTTACAGATGGCCTCACTAAGTTGCTGAGGCTGGCCACAAATCTGTGATCCTCCTGTTTTTAGCCTTCCAAGTACTGGAGTTACAAGCATGCACCACCATGCCCAGCTCTGAGTTTATTTTTTTTAGCTTTTTTTGGTACTGGGGATCAAATTCAGAGGGATTCTACCTCCAAGCTAACTTCCAGCCCAATTTTATTTCTTATTTGGAAACTGGGTCTCCCTAGGTTGCTGAGAGCCTTGCTGAGTTGCTGAGGCTGGCTTTGAACCTGTGATCCACCTGTCTCAGCCTCCCAAGTACTGGAATTAAAAGCATGCCTGAGTTTATTTTTATAACACACTTTGAGACAGGGAGTGATAAGAATAGTTTTATTTAATTTGCCAGGAAAAAACAAGACACAAAGAAATGATCTGACTTGGCCACCATCCCAGAGGGCTTCCGTGGCAGAGCTGGGATGGACCCTAAGTCCCTAGAGCAATCAAGCCTTTGTTCTGATGTCCCTGTATGTAATTGTTTTGATAGCAATTTCCCTAGTTCTCTCTCACTAGCCGGCTAATCACGCATGTCAATCACATTCAGGAATACCAAGGCCTAAGGGTCAACTGCAGTCTCTGGAGAATGTAATTCAAAAAAGAAAATAAGACAATGTAGCATTTTTCCTTCAAGCATGTAGGTCAGTTGTGGTCTCATAAGTCTGACAATGTGTACAGAAGAAAGTGTTTCTTTCTTCTCTCGCCCCTCAGTTTCAGAATGAAAAGTGTTCTGAACACAGCTTAATCAAGAACCCATTCGTGTAAGATCCCCTCACTAAAGAACACGCAAGGAATTGAGATTTTTCCACCCAATCTCTAAAGAACTGATGAGGTAGACTAGAAAGCGAAGGTTAGGTAGGAAGGATGGTATTGGGAGGATCCAGGAAAATATAGTTTTTATCCAGGAAAATATAGTTTTTAAAATATAGGTTTTTTTTTAAATCTAGAGAGTTAAGCTAACTCCACCCCTTGGAAGTTCTTTGAGTTAAGCTAACTCCACCCCTTGGAGGTTTTTTCGCTTAGGAAGTCCTGCCTCACCTGAGGCCCACGCCCTAATCTCCGGAAGTCCCGCCCCACCTGCACCTATCTGACCACCTATTCGCCCACCTGAATCTGAGGAAGAGGAGGAGCCAAACCCTTTCCCGAGCCCATCCTCCTGGGATAAAAGTCAAGTCGCAAGATGCCCACTTCCTCTTCTTCTCTCGACTCACCTCTCGGAGGCGCGGCCGGCGTGCCCTTCTCCTCCATGCCTTACCCCCTTCCCGCTTCCCGCTTCATGCCTTCCCTTCCCCTTTCTCCCAGTTTCCCCTTAAGTTCTTAAAATAAACCTGCCTATAGTTTTCTGACCGGTACGTGTTAAAATTCTTTTTACCACGGATACCAAGGACCTGCAATTTGGGGGATCGCCGTACCCCATAACAGAACCAGGAAGCAAATCCTCTTCCTCCTCACAGGTCCTGAGGTAGAACAGGAAAAATAAAAATAATAGGTAGAAAGGAGGCAAACTGGAAAGGAGGGAGGTATTATAGTTCTAAAATTTAGAAACTTCATAATCCTTCACCCTACAGGGCCTGCTTTCTTTTTTATTTTTTCGGTACGGGGGATTGAACTCAGGGGCATTCTACCTTCGAGCTATACCCCCAGCCCTATTTTTTTTATTCTTTATTTTGAAACAGGGTCTCACTAAGTTGTGGAGTGCCTCACTAGGTAGCTGAGGCTGGCCTCGAACCTGGATCCTCCTGTCTCAGCCTCCCGAATGCTGGGATTACAAGCGAATGCTGGGATTACAAGCGTACGCCACCTCGCCACTTCGCCCGCCGGGCTAGGGCCTGCTTTCATAGGCAAAATTCCTCAATTTTAGTCAAATGGCTACTGTCCCCACCTGAAATTCCTGAAATGCTTGGTAAACAAAGGATCCCTAAAAATGTCTGACCATTGGATTAGCCTAGGCATCACCCAGCACCCACCAATGAAATGGTGGTAACCGGAGGATTCAAAAAAAGGAGACCAGACTCCCATCACTGTCATGCGCCCCTACCCACCCCCTCATGGGGGTCTCCTATGAGAGAAGGACTGCAAAGACCACACAGTCACCCTCTCCCTCTTGAGAAGACTGGCTTCCTGCCTTCAACATGTATCTCCCACTTTCCTACCTGTTTGTCTCTGACTGGCCCGTGCTGAAATTCTTTTCTACCAGGGAAGCCAAGGACCCCGCTGATCCTGAGCTCCACAGGTGAGGCATGGACCCATCACCACCTGACAGTACCTCTCCAGAACTTCCCTCTACCCTCTGAGAAAGCCTGCACGGTGGTATTGCAGCCAGCCACGGACCGTCCCCTTCTCCTAGAGGACATCTTTCCCCATTTCACTTTCACTTTATAGAGAGCAGCATCCAGGGGCCCACAGCGCACAGGGTCCAGCTCCGGCGGCGAGGAGAGAAGCCGGAAGGAGCCGGTGCGTCAGGGAACGCGCGGACGCCCGGGAGCGCGCGGACCCGCGGCGGGGGCGCGCGGCGGGGGCGCGCGGCGGGGCAGCCCCGGGCTAATCTCCTGCCACTCAGCCGCGCGTGGGCGCGGGGCCGCAGCGCCGCGAGCGTCGGCCGGGCCGCGCGGAAGGACAAATAGTCCCGGCGGCCGCTCGGCGCTCGGCGGGGTGCGGGGCCGACGCTGGGGCGGTGGGAAGAGGGGGCGGGCGCGGCGGACCGGGCGGGTGGAGTGCGCTCCCCCGGGAAAAGTAATTGGATTCCGGGCTGCCTTCAGCCGAGATCAGCGGAAAACCGCAGCTGAGCCTGCTGCGGGAGGAGCGGGTGGGAGGAGGGAGAGGCGGGAGAGTGGCCGACCCGGAGAGAAACGGTGGAAACCCCACTCTCCCCCAAGTGTGTACGGCCTCGTCTGTGCAGGCCAGAGCTGGCGGTAGGGGATTAGCAAGAGGTGCCCAGTTATACTTTTTCTCCTGGCCTTTGAGTCTTGCCTCTTCTAAATTGCCATCTTCACTGTGAAATTCACCTGGTGGTTGAAACCCGAGAAGAGAAATACTTTGGAAGCTTCCAGTCTTTCCGCCATCCTTCAGTTTTCCTCTCCAAGCTCTACTCGGAGCTGAGATGGGAGAAAGAGCTCCTCAAAGATGGAATTAGAGATTTCTCCAAGTAACTCAGGAGAGTACACCTTTCTTACCAGAATCATCCAGGGAAGTATCTCAGAGCCCTGCTTTGGCAGTAACAAATATCCCTAAATTCCCCTAAGCAGCCTCCCTCCCCCCAGTGATAAGAATATTCGAGGAATTTTAAGTGACTTTAGCTTAGCTCTCTTGTGATGTTTCTTTTCATTTCATTTACTGCCGCTCACGCATTCGCTCGTCATTAAACAGGCTTTTATTGAGGGTTTTCTATGTGCCAGGCTCAAAGGCCCTGCCCTTTGTAACTTCATTACTGTTGTTCCAGTAAAGAAGAAGCATGCCGAGCTGGGCGTGGTGGCGCACGCTTGTAATCCCAGCATTCGGGAGGCTGAGACCGGAGGATCCAGGTTCTCGACCAGCCTCAGCTACTTAGTGAGGCACTCCGCAACTTAGTGAGACTCGGTTTCAAAATAAAGAATAAAAAAATAGGCCTGGGGGTGTAGCTCGGAGGTAGAATGCCCCTGAGTTCAATCGCCAGTACCGCAAAAAAAAAAAAAAAAAAAAAAAAAAAAAAAAAAAAAAAAAAAAAAAAAAAAAAAAAAAAAAAAAAAAAAGGCAGCATGCATTTATAGCTTCACAAGGCAGTGCCACACAGTGGTAAGTGCTGCGAAGAAAAAGAAAGCAGAGAAGGATACAGATGAGAGTGGTGTGCTGTGTTTTATTTTAGAGAAGTTGATCCTAAAAAGGTCTCTTTGAAGAAGCTATGTTTAAACCGAGGTCTGGGTGAAATGAGGTCGAAAGCCAAGCAAATATTTGGGGAGGGAACTTTCCAGGCAGTGGGAAGAGCAAATGCAAAGGCTCTCAATCCCGAGAGTCTGGTGACTGAATTAGTGGAAAGTGAGGCCAGTGCGAACCCTATGCAGTAAGCAAGGGCAGTTGGAAATGAGGATGGAAGTGAGCTGATGGGTCTAGGGCCATGTAGGCAATGATATATATGGGGTTAGCATTTGCTTTCAGCATCAGTGGAAACTTCTAAGCATTTTATACACTAAAGTGTCTTGGTTCTCTTCCAGCACTAGATTAATTTCATGCGATGCCACTTTTTTTCTTCCCAGTTTCTAATAATAAATAATAGTTTCTGCTTTTCTTTCACTCTGGTACTATATATGACTAATGATACTTCAAGTACTGTTTCTGTGTAGACCCTTAGCTTTTTTTTTTTTTTTGGTGCTAAGATTGAATGCAGAAGCATTCTACCTCTGAGCTACACTCCCAACCCTGTTTTGAAACAGGGTCTCACCAAGTTGCAGAGGGCCTTACTAAGTTCCTGAGACTGGCCATGAACTTGAGATCCTCCTATCTCAGCCTCCCAAGTATTGGGATTACAACCACGCCACCCTGCTGACCTTTGACTTTAATGTCACTTTTTTTTTTCCAAGTCATATACTCATTTTGACTACTTAATCAACATCTCTCTCTTTTCTCTCTTATTTCATTCCTTCTTTTCTTTCTTTCTTTCCTTCTTTCTCTTTCTTTCATGTGAAACTGGGGATTGAACTCAGGAAGGGTTCTACCTTCAGCCCCTTTTATTTTTTTATTTGGCAATAGGGTCTTCCTGGGTTACTGCACACTGGCCTTGAATCTGCAATCCTCTGTCTCTGACTCCTAAGCACTGGGATTACAGGTGTGAACCACCCTCCTGGTTCCTCATCAACATTTCTTTTTTTTTTTTTTTTTTTTTTTTTTGCAGTACTGGGGATTGAACTCAGGGGCATTCTACCTCCGAGCTACACCCCCAGCCCTATTTTTTATTCTTTATTTTGAAACCAAGTCTCACTAAGTTGCGGAGTGTCTCACTAGGTAGCTGAGGCTGGCCGCGAACCCGGATCCTCCAGTCTCAGCCTCCCGAATGCTGGGATTACAAGCGTGCGCCACCACGCCCGGCTCCTCATCAACATTTCTAATTGAATATCCTGCCATCTCCCCAATTTCAACAGATCCAAAACCAATCTTATGATCTTTCTAAAATTATCTCCCTTTTTTCTCATTGATACCACTGCTCTTTATGCCACCACCCACACTTGAATACTTAGATGGCACTGCTGACTCATTCTTTCTCTTTATTTCTTTTATTTAGCCAGTTGTCAGGGCCTTTGATTTGTCCTTTAAATTACCTCATGTCAGACCCCTTTTCTTCCTCTACTTTGTGCTCCTGAACATTGCCAGCCAGGATTAGTTCAACTGTCTCTATATGGTCTTTCTGATTTCCTTTTCTCTCTACTCCAGTCTAACCTGCCAGTATAATTGTCCTAAAGCTTCATTTTTACCATATCTCTTCATGCCTAGATAGTTTCATGGCTATATTTTCTATACCATTAAATTTAAACTCTTATGACTAATTTTTAAGTTTTTGACCCAAACTAGTTTGTTTTTGCTCTGTGAACCACTCCTCAATCTACTTCTTTATTTTAGGTCTATCCCACAAGTACATTCATATTCATTTATTCCTGTGAATATTTGTTTATGGATCTATCTTCATATGACTTAGTATTTGATTCAGTAAAGATTTATTGGTTCAAATGACATAAAATCCTACTCAAATTGGCTTATGCAGAGAAGGAATTATGTTAGCTTTTGTGTTACTACAATGAAATACCTGAGACAGGCTAACTAAAAAAAAAAAAGGTTTATTTAGCTCACAGTAATGGAGGTTCAAGGGCATGGTGTCTGCATTAGCTTAGTCCAGTGAAGGTCCTCTGCTCTGTTGCTTCATGGCTCATGACAATTGCTTGTGCGGGAGCAGGTGATCACATCTCAATATAGAAAGCCAGAGAGAGCTTGGGTGGGACCAGGCTCAGACATTTATACGATCCTTTTGAGAGAACTAACCAAGGTCTTACAAGAAATATAAATCTGTGTGTGTGTGTGTGTGTGTGTGTGTGTGTGTGTGTGTGTGTGTTGCTGAGGATTGAACCTAGGGGCATTCTACCTCCGGGCTACAGCTCCCCAGCCCTATTTTATTTTTTATTTGGAAAAAGTCTCACTAAGTTGCTGAGGGCCTCGCTAAGTTGCTGAGGCTAGCCTTGAACCTGTGATCCTCCTATCTCAGCCTCCCAAATACTGGAATTAAAGGAGGACTTCGGGTTCTAGGCCAGCCTCAGCAACTTAGTGAGGCTCTCAGCAACTTAGCAAGACCCTGTTTCCAAATAAAAATTTGTCTGGAAGCCGGGCGTGGTGGCGCATGCTTGTAATCCCAGCATTTGGGAGGCTGAGACCGGAGGATCCGGGTTCGCGGCCAGCCTCAGCTACCTAGTGAGGCACTCTGCAACTTGGTGAGACTCGGTTTCAAAATAAAGAATAAAAAATAGGGCTGGGGGTTTAGCTCAGAGGTAGAATGCCCCTGAGTTCAATCCCCAGTACCGCAAAAAAATAAAAAAATAAAAATGTCTGGGGGTGTAGCTCAGAGGTAGATTGCCTTGGGTTCAATCCCCAGTACCACAAAAGAAAGAGAAAGAAGGAAGGAAAGGAGGGAGGGAGGAAGAAAGGAAGGGAGGACCAGAAGATGAAAGGAATCTGAGCAGCAGCTAAATGACTTTGTAGAAAACCACCTGCTGATTAAGAGCTCTGATACTGGGCTTTATAAAAGTAAGACATGTATATCTATTGTGTTAAGCTACTCAAACATTACTTGTCACAGCAGCTGTGCTGAGGCCTTTGTTCTCTAGACTTAGTGCATCTCTCACAATGCAGTTTTCTTTAATTCTTACTAAGTGTCCAGTCTGTTTGCATCTAGCCAATTCCATGGGGAAGATATTCCAAATTCAGAGGTTTTCTAAAGCTGCAGTCTTTGAATCTAGATTCCAATATAGCTATTTTTATCTTTTAGCAATAGGCCTTGGTATTTTGCTACCTTGATGGCCTCTGTTTTTTTTTTGGTTTTTATTTTTTTGTTTTTCTTGCGGTACTGGGGATTGAACTCAGGGGCATTCTACCTCCGAGCTACACCCCCAGCCCTATTTTTTATTCTTTATTTTGAAACAGGGTCTCACAAAGTTGCGGAGTGCCTCACTAGGTAGCTGAGGCTGGCCGCGAACCTGGATCCTCCGGTCTCAGCCTCCTGAATGCTCGGATTACAAGCGTGCGCCACCAAGCCCGGCTTCCGTTTTGGTTTTTACCTGAGAACAACTTGACAATCTCATATTCTCTTAGGGTTTTTCCAACTCTTATGGCTCCAGATTATTGAAGTTTCTGTCATATTTTATTCCAGCCTATAAGCAAAAATGGCCACTCATAGCAAAGTGGTTTCTTTTCTGTCTTAGATAAACCAAACCTGATCCAAAATGTGACTTTCTTGAAGGATCTTACTAAAAACTAACAAGTAGTTGGTTTATTCTAAAATCTAACCTTCAAATAATAAGCCCTTTTACATTTCCTCCTTGATAGTACATATTCGAAATATCAGTATACATTAGGTAGTGGTTTAACCTACTGCTTTTCTATTAAATTCTAGCCCAGTATAAATGGGGTCTCATCTGATTCAACATTTTTAGATCTTTCTCTTACTAATCCCCACTTACGATATCAATTTATCAATTGTTAGAGCTATTTTAGTTGCAGGTGACAAAAACAAAACAAAAACAAAAACTCCAATTGGTTTATGAGAGAGAGAGAATATGAATGTATTGATTATTGGCTCACATAACTAAAAAACTAGTGATATATTTAGCTTAAGTCATAGCTTGCCCCAAGGTCTTAAGCAATGTCAAGTAGAATTCTATTCATCTCTTGGTTCTGTCTTCTGAGTTGGCTTCATTCTTAGTCTCTATCTGGTGGCTCCTGGTAGCTCCAGTCCACATAATCCTCACTGTTAGCAATCCCAGTAGAAGAGTGTATACCTCTTTCCCACAAGGGCCAGTGATAGTTTTACATTTCACTGGCTCTGATCAGGACATGTGGCTAGGAAAATCTAATTTCCTGATTCGTGTAATTATTCATGAATGTTCAGAGTAGAATCCATTCTACCTAAAAGACATGGACTGAGAATTATAGAAGGGGAAAATCAGGATATGGTTATCAGAAGACAGGCAAATGGATACTGAGTGGTAAACAAACAAAATCAGATGTGTCTTCATTAGATACCAATGTGTAGTATTTCCTTATTGCTTCCCATGTGTTGGTTTTATCTCCTTCACTGAACTGTAAATGTCTTGAGAGCAGGATATATGTCTTAATAGTAGGCAAGCAGTCCTTTCATACTGGCTGATTGATAGCTTCTTCCTTCCTATATTACTAAAGGTGGCACACTTAAGGAGGATAATGATCGCTTAATAAAGAGGCAATTTGCAGAGTTATGGCAAGAGTTAAGGGAACCAACAAAGGATGGTAAGACACTAAGGAACTGGCAATTATGAAAGGCCTAAAGTCTCAAGGAGCAGGAAAAGGGAGTTTTTAGTTGGAACCCAGAAAAACTATAGCTTGGAAGGGGATGCCTGACAAAGGCTGTGGCTGTAAATTAGAGAAATATAGTCATTGCCAAAATGTGGCCCAGAAAAACACTGGGGAATAAACATTTATCTTATTTTCTTTCTATCCTCCAAACTTCTCTCAGTACCTCTCATTGGCCAAACTCAACCAAAAAGCACAGACCTTGGATGGTACCCTCTGCAGAGTCCAGGTTCCAGTATGAAGCAAGACAAATACACTGAAAAATGGACCTGGAGGCCAGGTGTGGTGGTGCACACTTGTAATACTTAGGAATATTGCAAGTATAATACTTGGGAGACTGATAAAGGAAGATTGCAGGTTTGAGGACAGCCTCAACAACTTAGTGAGACCCTCTCCAACTTATTGAGACCCTGTTTCTAAATAAAAACTAATATAGGACTGGGAGTAGCTCAGAGGTAGAAGGCCCCTGGGTTCAATCCCCAGTGTCAAAATAAATAAATAAATAAATAAATAAATAAATAAATAAATACACACACACAAACAAATAAATAAAAGGAAGAAGAAGAAAAAGGAGGAAGAGACTTGGAGGAGCAAATAGAATGTCCTATTATGTTTCTTAGAGTAACCATAAATAAAAATAATTCTTATTCCATGTTTACTATATAGTGTGGGTTTATCTGGGAAATATAGTTTACCTTTTTGATAAACTTATTAAATATATAACTAATGTGGTCTAGTAGCATTTTTATTTTATTTTATTTTATTTTATTTGTGGTACTGGGGATTGAACTCAGGGGCATTCTACCTTTGAGCTATACCCCCAGCCCTATTTTTTATTCTTTATTTTGAAATCAGGTCTCACTAAGTTGCGGAGTGCCTCACTAGGTAGCTGAGGCTGGCCAAGAACCCAGATCCTCTGGTCTCAGCCTCCCAAATGCTGGGATTACAAGTGTGCACCACCATGCCCGGCTGTTTAGTAGCATTTTAAAGAATTTAACATTCATAAATTCACAAATCACGAAAAGTCTTTTGTGAGTCCATGTAGTTAAAAAGCTATCATCATTGTATTGATATGAAACTCCTCAAGAATATTATACCTGGCAATCCATCAGAAAGCCCTGGCACAGCACTTGTCAAATAGTGACAAATTTGATAAATGCTTGGTGATTTGAAGAACAATTGAATGAATAAATTAAGGCATTTCGAGCCAGAAGACTCTAAGTGGAAAACTAGATGGGTTTTCCTTGTTATAGGTTGATACTAACTATACAACATCTGCCAATCCTGTCTCTTAAAGTCTGACATTGGCTTTTTAGCTGTTGATCAAAATCTTATCTCTTATAGAAAATGAAACAGCAATAAACTTTGTCAATCTTTAGAAATAAGTTCATTCCATAATTAACTGTCATGTAATAAATTCACTATAAAGTCCATTTCAGTTCAGGGACCATTATATTTTTAATCTAAAACTGGGTTTTAGATTAAAAAACTCATGGAATTGTCATTCAACTATAAGAAAAATAAATACACTTACTTCAGTGTGTAAACTGGTAGTATAGTGTCAGTCCAAATTGTCTCAAACAGATTTTTTTTGTGTGTGTGATATTGGGGATTGAACCCCCAGGGGCATTCTATCTCTGAGTTACACTCCCAGCCCTATCTTTTATTCTTTATTTTGAAACAGGGTCTCGCTAAGTCATGGAAGGCTTCATTAAGTAACTGAGGCTGGCTGGGAACCTGCCATCCTCCTGTTTCAGCCTCCCAAGTACTGGGATTACAAACGTGTGCCACCACACCCGGCTTCTCAAACAGATTATTATAGTTAAGCCAAAAATAGATACTTTGCTCGTTGCCAATCCAGTGTATATAGAGTTTATACTTTCATATGAACACCATTCATTTATTCATATAACAAACACTATCATATAGGTACTGTGTACCACATAGTACCCTGCCTTTATGGTATTTACAATCTACAACAATGCTTCTCAGAGTTTGATGAGATTATGAGTTCCTTGAGGATCTTGTGAAAATGGAGATTCTAATTCACTAAGTCTGGGATGGACCCCAATTCTATATTTATTTTTCTTGGTACTGGGAATTGAACTCAGGACACTATACCTCTGAGTTCCCCCTCTCCACCAGCCTTTTTCATTATTTTTTGTTTTGAAACAAGTCTTGCTAGGTTGCTGAGAGCTTTGCTGTATTGCCAGGGCTGCCCTCAAACCTGTAATCTTCCTGTCTCAGTCTTCCAAGTATTGGGATTACAGGTGTGCACCACCACGCCTAGCCCAAAACTATATTTTTAAACATCTCCTGGGGGATGCAAATGCTATGGACCATACTTTGAAAGGCAGGAACAAAAATGGATTTATTTAATCCTCACAGCAACAATCTCATACATAAAAGTATTTTAGGGTTTCTTTTTTCCTTGAGCACTTACTATGTATGAAACACTGTGCTATGTGTTGTAGACATAGATCATTAGGATACTCACTATGTAGCATAAAAAACTAGTGTAACAGCCGAGCGTGGTGGTGCACGCTGTAATCCCAGCATTCGGGAGGCTGAGACCGGAGGATCCGGATTCACGGCCAGCCTCAGCTACCTAGTGAGGCACTCCGCAACTTAGTGAGACTCGGTTTCAAAATAAAGAGTAAAAAATAGGGCTGGGGGTCTAGCTCGGAGGTAGAATGGCCCTGAGTTCAATCCCCAGTACCAAAAAAAAAAAAAAAAAAAAAAAAAAAAAAAATTAAGAGAAGAAAAAAAACCTAGTGTAACAAATAATTATGATTGTATGATTCTGTTTATATGAAATGTTCAGGAAAAGCAAATGTATACTGATAGAAATTAATGCTGATGACCTGGACCAGGGGTGGGTACAGAGATTAACTGTAAATGATCATGAAGGATCATATTAGAGTGGTAATTTTTTTTTTTTTGTAGTATTGAGGGTTGAACCCAGGGATATTCTACCTCCGAGCTACATTCCTGGCCCTATTTTTTATTTATCATTTTGAAACAAGGTCTCGCTAAGTTGTGGAGGGCCTCACTAAGTAGCTGAAGCTGGCCGTAAACCTGCGATCCTCCTGTCTCAGCCTCCCAAGTACTGGGATTACAAGTGTGTGGCACCATACCCAGCTGTGAAAATATTTTTAAAACTAGATTATGATAATGCCTGCATGACTTGATGAATTTGTTTAAAAAACTGAAATATTCACTTGAAATGGGTAAATTTTATGATATGTAAATTATGTCCCAATAAAGTTATTTTAAAAGCCCAAATAATTATGATATAATGTAAACAAATGCAAAAATAAAAACATGCAGTCTTCTGCTGGGTATGGTGGTGCACACTTGTAATCCCAGTACTTGGGAGGTTGAAACTGGAGGATCTGGGTTCATGGCCAGCCTCAGTTGCTTAGTGAGGCCCTCCGCAACTTAGTGAGACCCTGTTTCAAAATAAAGAATAAAAAACAGGGCTGGGGGTATAGCTCGGAGGTAGAATGCCCCTAGGTTCCACCCCAGTATCACAAAAAAAAAAAAAAAAAAAAAATGCAGTCTTAAATCCCTTTAACAGCCAAGGAAATGGAGGAGCTCATAAGCGGTGACTTGCCCAAAGTCACCTAACTAGCTAGTGACAGAGTTAGTATATAAATCTATTCTTAGTAAGCCAAAAGAAGTCATTGTCAGAAACCTCATTTCGAAGGGAGATGTATGCCAGATATATATACCCTTCCACCAAGAAGAGGGTACCCCTCTGTCAGAATTGCCTCACCCTGTGAGAAACAGATCATCCTCAGTGGCGGGATAGGTGGCATTCCATATCCAGACTGCTAGCCGATGGGGCTATGCAAGCCAGCTAGCCTCTGGCACACCCTTTGTCTTCATCAGGGTTTTATTTTTTTATTTTTTTTATTTTTTTGTGGTACTGGGGATTGAACTCAGGGGCATTCTACCTCCGAGCTATACCCCCAGCCCTATTTTTTTTTTTTATTCTTTATTTTGAAACCGTCTCAGCCTCCCGAATGCTGGGATTACAAGCATGCGCCACCATGCCCGGCTTCATCAGGGTTTTAGTTTCAAGCAAAAAAAAAAAAAAAAAAAAAAGAATCAGTCCTGTCTGATTTACTAGCGAAGGAATTGGGCAGATCACAGAATCATTGTAAGTGTTGAGAACCAAGCTCAAAGGTATGTGGCCAAGAACCATGCCCAAAAATCCTATGCAGAGGCAGCATTGTGATGCTAAAACTGATGCTGCTGAACAAACTGGACTCTGCCCTTTACTCCATACCATCACTGCTCTGGGGACTCAACTTAGTCACAGCTGTTCTGTCATGAAAGAAAACTGACTGCTATCCTTGCTTCTTCCTACATGTTACTAATTCCTGACTCAGAGCCATGCAAGTACTTTTGACTGGTGGAGGGTAGGTTATAATACCTAAATCTGGGCTGCAAGGGGGGGATGCTACAGTGAATATTTGACATCTATCCATTTCTAGGTATGAGAATCACACTTTTCTTTCTTTTAAGATTCATGGAATTAGTGAATTCTCCAAGCTCAGAGAATTCAGATGCTGGGCAACAAACCAACCAATTGAACAAACACCCCCCCCCCAACAGGTGTCCACTATAGCCCTGCACAAGCAGTGGCCATGAAGAGGTAGCACCAATATCAACTAGAAGCTTGTTAGGAATGCAGATTTTCAGGTCCTGCTCCAAGTCTGCAGAAGCAGAATCTGCTTTCTAATAAGTAATCAGCCAGGCAATTTTTATGGATATTAAAGACTGAGAAATGTTACTCTGTATTATATAGCATGTAGTTCTTTTTAATTTTCAAAGATCAGTCAACAGTGTGCCCTACTCACCCAGAGGATAGCTAACTCAGGACACCAGCAAAATCTGAACTTAAGCAACAATTTTACATGAAGAATGTTCCATGCAATATTTGGGGTGTCCTTATACTAAAACTTATTTGTTGTTTGTCTGGAATTCAAACCTAAGTAGATATCCTTAAGCGTAGAGATAAGCGTATTCATCTGGTAACCATTCTCATCCATACCATCTTCTTCCCATGGTCAACAAAAATGGTCAAACAAAAAGGACAAGCTGGGCAGGGTGGTGCACGCCTGTAACCTCAGTACTTGGAGGAGGCTGAGACAGGAGAATTACAGATTTGAGGACAGCCTCAGCAACTTAGTGAGATACTCAGCAACCTAGTGAGACTCTGCTTCAAAACAAAAAAATAAGTTGGGCATGGTGGCACACCCCTGTAATCCTAGTACTTGGGAGGCTAAGAAAGGAGGATCACAAGTTCACAGCCAGCCTCAGCTACTTCATGAGGCCCTCTGCAACGTAGTGACATCCTGTTTCAAAATAAAGAATAAGAAATAGGATTGGGGGTGTAGCATGGAGGTAGAATGCCCCTGGGTTCAATCCCCAGTAACCCTCCCCCCAAAAAAGGGGCATTAATTGCCTACAGGAATGCATTTATACCAGTTTTCTCTTTTGGCACAGTAAGACTATAACTGTCATAAGAGCAAAATATGGAAACAGCACAGTTTCAAGCCCACTCTGAATTCTGCTTAAGCATTTAATGTTTGAAGTTCCTTGTAACTTGAAGGGTTTAATGTGAGGTGAGGTTTTGTTTTTTGGTTTTGTTTTTTTTTTAATACCCATGAGTTACAACTAATTTCCCTTTCTTTCCTTTCTCTTTTTCTCTTTTCTCTCCCTCCCTTCCTTCCTTCCTTTTGAATCCAGCTCTAAGCTACATCTCCAGCCCTTTACTATTTTTTTTTTAAAACAGGGTCTCACTAAGTTACCTCATACTAGACTCAGACATGTGATTCTTCTGTCAGCTTCTCAAATACTGGGATTACAGGCATGTGCCACCGCACTCAGCTGAATTAAAACTAATTTCACATAAAGGATTTTTAAGCTGAATGTGATGGCACATGCTTGTAATCCCAGTATTTTGGGGGCTGAGACAGGATTGCAGGTTCCAGGCTAGCCAAAGCAATTTAGCAAGGCCCTCCTCAATTTAGTGAGATCCTGTTTCAAAATAAAAAATAAAATAGGGCTAGGGGTGTAGTAGAATGCCCCTGGGTTCAATCCCTAGTAACACACACACACACACACACACACACACAGGCGCACACACATGTTTGACCCCACCAGGTGTGGTGGTGTACACCTGTAATCCCAGTATTTGGGAGGCTGAGACAGGATGATTGCAGATTCAGGGCCAGCCTTAGCACTTAGCGAGACCCTGTATCAAGATAAAAAAAAAAAAAAAATTAAAAAGGGCTGTGGATGTAGCTTGGAGGTAGAATGCTCCTAGGTTCAATCCCCAGTACAGAGAGAGAGACAGAGAGTGAGAGTTTTGACCAATATCACCTTTATCTCACTGAAACTTGTACTTGAGTAATAGGGAAATATGACAGTTATTGCTAGCTTACCTCTGTTGAGGTAGGAAAAGAGTTACTATTTACACCAGGAGTTTTATTTTATTTTTTATTTTTTGCGGTATTGGGGATTGAACTCCAGGGCATTCTACCTCCGAGCTATACCCCCAGCCCTATTTTTTTTTTTTTTTTTTTTGCGGTACTGGGGATTGAACTCAGGGGCATTCTACCTCCGAGCTACACCCCCAGCCCTATTTTTTATTCTTTATTTTGAAACCGAGTCTCACTAAGTTGCAGAGTGCCTCACTAGGTAGCTGAGGCTGGCGGCGAACTTGGATCCTCCGGTCTCAGCCTCCCGAATGCTGGGATTACAAGGGTGCGCCACCACGCCTGGCTCCCAGCCCTATTTTTTATCCTTTATTTTGAAACAGGGTCTCACTAAGTTGTGGATTGCCTCACTAGGTAGCTGAGGCTGGCCATGAACCCGGATCCTCTGGTCTAAGCCTCGCGAATGCTGGGATTACAAGCATGCACCACCACACCCGGCTTACACCAGGAGTTTTAGAAAAATAGTTTTCAAATGTTCTAGGAGCAAGGCATGGTGGTGCACACTTGTAATCCCAGTACTTGGGAGGCTGGGACAGGAGGATCACAGATTCGCAGCCAGCCTCAGCTACTTAGTGAGGCCCTCCGCAACTTAGTGAGACCTTGTTTCAAAATAAAGAATAAAAAAATAGGGCTAAGGATGTAGGAGGCAGAATGCCCCTGGGTTCAATCTGTAGTACCACACACACAAAACAAAACAAAACAAAACAAAACAAAAAACAACAAAAAGCCTAATAGCTATAAAGAAATGTTACCTGAATTTTACGTGCCTATTTGGTTATCACTAAGGCTAGAGGTTAAGCACTAGACTAAGGATGTAGAAAAGGGCTGGGAAAGGAAACCAGAAGTGTGAAAAATCAAAGGACAAATACCAAGGGTGTTCTCGAGGGTGCCATAGGTTGAATTACAGAAGCTGAATTTTACTATCAAATGTAAGGAAGGAAATGTTAACTCCAGAAAGGAAGTCATGCTTTGGTAATTTTGTAGCCTACTTTTTAATTTTTTTCCATCCTGGGGCTCTACCAGTGAGCTACACCATCTACCCCTTTTTATTTTATTTTATTTTATTTTTTTGCGGTACTGGGGATTGAACTCAGGGGCGTTCTACCTCCGAGCTGTACCCCCAGCCCTATTTTTTATTCTTTATTTTGAAACCGAGTCTCACTAAGTTGCGGAGTGCTTCACTAGGTAGCTAAGGCTGGCCGCGAACCCTGATCCTCCGGTCTCAGCCTCCCGAATGCTGGGATTACAAGCGTGTGCCACCACGCCCGGCTTTTATTTTTTAATTTGAAACAGAGTCTCACTAAGTTGGTGAGGTTCTTTCTAAATTGCTAAGGCTGACCTCGAATCTGTGATCCTCCTGTCTCAGCCTCCCAAGTACTGGGATTATAGGTGCAAGTCACCCCCACTCATAATTTCATTTTTTAAAAATATCATGGAGTAGCCAGGCATGTTGGTGCACACCTGCAACTCCAGTACTTGGGAAGCTGAGACAAGGATAGCAGATTTTAGGCCACTGTGTGCTAACTTAGCGAGACCCTGTTTCAAAATAAAAAATAAAATAGGGCTGGGGGTGTATTCAGAGGTAATACACTCCTGGGTTCAATCCTCAATACACCCCCCCCACACACACGCATATATACACACAAAGAAAAAAAAGGAAAGAAAAAGAAGAGTCAGGTTTTAAGAACTTTGCACTGTCTTTAAAATGCAGAGAACTAGCTCTCATTTGAACATGTGTCTTCCTCCCCACCCCTAGTGTCTTAGTCTTACTAATAATTTGTGTAATCATCCTAATGTTTCAAATAGTACTTGTCTTTAAGTTCTTTATGTATACCTATCTATAAATCAGTTCAATTCTGCAAATGGAGCAAAAAACCAACACAGATGATGTTATTGATGGGCTGGCCACATTCTGTGCCTCTGGGACCAATACTTTTTGAGATGCTCAGGAATAGAAGAGTGATCTGTGGTGAAGAGACTCCTGCTTCTCTGAGAAAAGTTAAGGGATCCTTTGGGGATAAGCCTATGATTTTATTTCTTATTAGCATTGTGGGCTCCATTCAAGTGTGACTGACAGTCATACAAGTCAATACAGGAACACTTTGGGAGAGCCAACTTTCAGAGCCCCCCCCCCCTTATTAGTGCTTCTGTTCTTACTGAATTCATTGGAAAAGCAAACCAAAGTACTTTTGATTTGACAAATGAATGTAATGAAGTGATGTCTCTGTGAAAACTGTATTATTTGGCTAAAAGTGGAATAAAATACTAAATTGCTTGTTCAAAGAAAAATATTACTGAAAGAAATGAAAGCACATTCTAGGTGATTATTAATGCTTTCATTTTCACTTTCTTTAATTCTAGTTTAAATCATATCTAAATATTAAATGCAACCTCATAGATTTAGAAAACAAAGAATATTTATCTTTGCCAGTTTAATCTCATCAAGTATACTTTATAAAATGTTGAGTGAGATCAAGATGGAACACATCAGACCAATAGAAATAAAATGAAAAAGGTTGGTCAAAGACCTGGGAAATAATGAGCCAGTCATACCTATTATTTTCAGTTTTCATTTCTAATTCCAGGCGAAGGTGATATCCCTCAGTGTAAAAGACTTCTTGAAATATTCAATGGCATCTTTTTATTATGCTCCTGAATATAGTTTGAAAGCTTAAGGTGATATGTTTAAAGATTAGAAGTCATAAAAAGCCTGTAGACTTATAATGCGAATGAAACAAGAAAAATTACAGTAAGATATTTTGGATTTAGAGAAGAATGTGCCAATCACCAAAACTTAATGTGTAATTGCATAAAAATGCTGGTGCAGTGAAATTAGAAATTTAACAGATGGTTTCAAAGTAACATATTTCCATAGTATATGAGAACAATTGTTCCCTAACTCCTCTCAAATAAAAATATGGGTAATTAAGCACAATTTAAATCATCTAATCCAAGCAAATCAATTCATTTTACCAATCATACAGGGAATAAACTTCAAGATAAAGTAACTTTCACTGACTATACAATTTCTCATTTAACTAATAAATAATTACTGAGGTATTGTTGGCACTAGGGGGAAGATATGGTTATTAATAAAAAGGAAATGCAAACCGGGCATGGTGGTGCATGCTTGTAATCCCAGCATTTGGGAGGCTGAGACCAGAGTATCCGGGTTTGAGGCCACCCTCAGCTACCTAGTGAGGCCCTCCACAACTTAGCGAGACCCTGTTTCAAAAATAAAGAATAAAAAATAGGACTGAGGGTGTAGCTTGGAGGTAGAATTCCCTGAGTTCAATCCCTAGTACCAAAATAAATAAATAAATTTAAAAAAATAACATAAAATAAAAAAATAAAATAAAAAGGAAATGCAGCCTCTACCCCTGAAGAATTCCTAGTTGAGGGAAGCTAGATATATGTGCCTAAGGATTTCAGAATATGGACCATTCATTCTGATTTTTTTTTTTTTTTGGTGGATGTTAAAACAATAAACTGACTATAATAGACCTCATACACTTAAAGTACCAATGACTTGTATGAAAAGATTTGTAAAATGTGACATGTAGTGAAACTGAATCTAGTGTCCTTTTTCCTAGCAAATAACTTTTGCTTTTAGCAATCACTTGAAAATGGCTCCACTATTGGAGCCGGAGCCAGCCAGCTAAGTCAGACAAGCTTGGAGGGAGAAAGTGTGGTCTGAGAAAAACAAAGATAAAAGTTGCTTAAGAAAGAGAAAAACAAGCTGGGTGTGGTGGCGCATGCTTGTAATCCCAGCATTTGGGAGGCTGAGACTGGAGGATCCGGGTTCGCAGCTAGCCTCGGTTACCTAGTGAGGCACTCCACAACTTAGTGAGACCCTGTTTCAAAATAAAGAATAAAAAATAGGGCTGGCAGTATAGTTCGGAGGTAGAATGCCCTTGAGTTCAACCCCCAGTACCATAAAAAAAAAAAAAAAAAAAGAGAGAGAGAGAGAAAAACAAGGGATAGATGCAGGAGGGCTGTCAGTGAATACTGCCGCGCTGGAGTTTATTTAGCCCAGTCATTATATACTTCTTTGAGCACCAGAATATACATCAAAGTTAACATTTTCTCACAATGGTTACATTTTGTGAAAATTAGTCATCTGAGGGTACACAGTTCAAGGAACAAATATTCATGCAATTAATTACTCTAACAGCCTGATAAAGTCTGAATAAACCTCTTGATTCCTGGAACTTGATGCAAAGCAGGGCTTTTGCCCTGAGTCAGTAGTCAGTGCATGTTATGGTAATCTTTATCTCTGTAAGAACAGACTTCTATGCCTGTGAGTCAGCAAAGGCAGACCTTGAGCACTGTCGGTATCCAACAGATTCCTCCTTTCTTTAAATATTGAACAAAAGTCATCAACTCTCATAGTTGAGACGCAGCAAACTGTGTCTGTCTTAGGTTATTCTCTTCAAGATACAAGCCTTACCTTTCATGGGAGCATAAGTGATATACACCTATGTCTTGTCTTGGGTTGACCTGTCCTTAAGAGAATCTTACCCATCATTGACTACCAGTTCCTGCATAAGGGGTCATACGGAGCTTTGTTCCATGCATATCAGCTTTTATTTTCCATATAGTGCTGACAAAAGTTTGCACCAGAATCGATGGCAAACACAGAGCTACAAGTAACAGGACACCAACACCTACAAGTCCTTCACTTAAAGAAGTGAATGAGGACCAGGAAGGTGAGAGGCTTGATAATTTGTCTAAAATACTTTGAGCTGTTTTAGTGGCATCAAAATTAAGAGGGCTAATACTTTTCATATCAGCAATTTCGTGATTAAGCTTTAACAAATCCAATGATATGTTTTCATGATGCCAAACTCCTTGTAAGTGAGCTTTGACTCTATCCCCATTATGATAGCTTTCATTATAAGTCTTTTGAGTAACACAAATCCAATTAAATGTAGCATGACATTGTAATCCAGATTTAACTTTCAACTCCTGGATATTAGCTCTTAAATCCTTAATTTCATCACCTAAATATTCTACAGTATCACACAAATCATTAAGTCTATGTTATAATTTGATATCTAATTGTTCTTGTATACCTAAAATACATGTAACATTTTTAGACATTTGATTAACAAAGTGAGCAGTTTGTACTTCTTATGCTAAAGCAACAGCAGTGGTGGAATCAGTGGCTAAAAGAGCAAGCAAGCCAACAATTCCAGCAATTAGAAGTCCCAACAAATCTACGAGAGCGGCTCAATGCTCAATCAATTTCTTGTAAAACTTGTAACCCCTTATCATTATACCATGCTTCAGTCAAATTAACAGGTAATAACACAAAAGGTGGTTGCTTAACTAGTATAACTTGAGTGTCAATAGGAACTAATGATACACAGGGAGAAAGCATAGAATTAATATAAGAAAAATTAAAACTATCACCTCTAAAATTAATAACTACTTTCCATATAAGCAAAACATATGGTAAATTAACACAAACAGTTATCAGTCCCAGTGATACTACTTTTTTGAGGTGCAGAAGAGATGCATCTTCTCTAGTGGAGATAGCTGGTGTAACACATGAAATCTTCTTCACAAGGTAACTGAGATCGAGGGGCAGCTAGATTTTCCACCTTGTCTCCTTTTGGTCCCCATAAAACTAGTCCTTTTGCAATCCAAAAGTCCAGTCTTATGAAGAACTTGAGATGTTAAAGTTAGACATTCAGGAACAGCAACATTTTTTGAGAAGCATATAGGTGCACCTACACCTATAGTGTAGTTGATTGGAACAGCTTCTGGAATTTGTAAGTCATCAATTACTGGAAGACCAAGGAGTTGAGAGTTGTTTACCATCACCATGATTTGTCTGTCTTCCCTTATTGTGGAGCGAAGCAATGGTGGATCAGGATTCAACCCAGAAGCTTCTAGAATGGGACTAGCTATCGATTTTGTAATGAGCCTGCCCTGTGATTCTGGTGTATACCACATACAGTTGGAGAAACAGTGCCTTTAGAGTAGTGCCCTGTGACTGCCACTCAGATAATTAAGTTGAACATGAATTGGACTGCAGGATGTATTTACCTTTAATAGATAAAACCATTGGAGGAAGTACTTAACAAAATGTTGTAATGTAAAAGGAATAAAAATAAAATGCATTTAAATAAACCACTAGGTCTAAATAGACTCACTAGGTCTAGGAAGAATCCCAATAATTTGCATCTCTGATTAGTTGCCAGGTCATAGTCATGCTAGTGGTGCCAGTTCTGACTTTAGTCCTTTGTATTTGTGTACTTTTGTGTTTTCTCTGAAAGCTTAAAGATTTTTGTCTGCTGTGTGCTCAGATCTCTTGATCACATGCTTAGATTATTTTATTGATGACTTCTCTTTCTCCCTCACAAGCTGGCTCTCTCTCTCTCTCTCTCTCTCTCTCTCTCTCTCTCTCTCTCTCTCTCTCTCTCTCTCTCTCTCTCTCTCTCTCTCTCTCTCTCTCTCTCTCTCTCTCTCTCTCTCTCTCTCTCTCTCTCTCTCTCTCTCTCTCTCTCTCTATTTTCTTCTTGGAACTTTTACTATTTAGATTTTGAACTTTCTAAACTGGTGCTCTATTTTTGCTCTGCTTTCTAGGAAACTTCCTTAACTTTTTCTTCTAATAGTTTTAAGTCTCCCTCCCCCATATACTCCTGTCTTCAATTATAAAGACTCCTTATTGTATTGTGAATATTCCTTTCCTTTTCTTTTATAAAGAATATTTTCCAGCCAGAGATGGTGGTGCAAACCTGTAATGCTAGTACTTGAGAGGCTGAGGCAGGAGGATTGAAGGTTCGAAGACAGCCTCAGCAACGTAGTGAGACTCTCAGCAACTTAGTGAGACCCTGTCTCAAACTAAAAAAATAAAATAGGGCTGGGGGTGTAGCTCAGAGGAAGAATGCCCTTGGATTTAATTCCCAGTAAACACACACACACACACACACACACACACACACACACACACACACACATACACAGAGTTTTATTTTTCTTATTTCTTTTCCTTGAGCAGTCCCTGTTTCTACCAACTCACGTTTTGTCATTTGTTTTGGTTTCTGTCTTCCATTATAGAGGCTTCTCTCAAATGTCTGACAATGTTTGGATGTCTGCTCCTATTTAAGAATAGTACAAGTCCGGCGTGGTGGCACACACTTGTAATCCTGGTGCTTGGGAGGATGAGACTGGAGGATCCCCTTTTGCAGCCAGCCTCAGCTACTTAGTGAGGCCCTCCGCAACTTAGTGAGACCCTGTTTCAAAATAAAGAATAAGTACGCTGGGGGGGTGGGGGATAGCTCAGAGGTTGAATACCCCTGAGTTCAATCTCCAGAACTATACACACACAAAAAAAGAACAGTACAACAAAATGCCAATAGGAAACTGAGAGAATAGGTAGGGTTTTGTTAGCTGTAAACGTCTCTGTAGAGTTTGTGCCTATAGCTGGGAACTTCTCATGTCACTCTTTTTAGATTGATTAGCTTGCATGGAAAAGGATCTTCTAATCTCATGAGAATCCCAGGATTCTGGGGGCCAAGTTGGTGGCTGGGAGCCTTAGCAGCTAGTATGCAAATGCTGACTTACCCCTATCTCCTAAGGAAGCTGATTGCCTTTGTGTGTGTTTGTGTGTGTGTGTGCTGGGGAATTGAACCAGGGCTTTACACATGCTAAGCATACATGCTATCACTAAGATATTCTCCCAGCTTTTACTTCAAGAGGCACTGGAGCTGCTAATTAAGAGTCTTTTGGTGACTCTGTAGTATTATGTATGGGTTTGGTTATTGATTTTCCTTGTTGCTGCCTTAAGATTCAATTTTAGTCTACTAAGTTCTCTCTCTCCCTCGCACTCTTTTTTTTTGTACTGGAAATTGAACCCAGGAGTATTCTACCTCTGACCTACACTCCTAAGCACTTTTTAATTTTTATTTTGAAAGAGAGTTTTGCTAAGTTGCTGAGGGGATCACTAAATTGTGGAGGCAATTTGTCCTCAAATTTGTGGTCTTCTTGTCTTAGCTTCCCAACTACTAGGATTATAGGTATGTGACGCTACACCAGCCTTACTAAGTCTTTTACCATTCATCTGTTTTCAAATCTCTCAAATTAGTCTTTTAAAAAATCATTTTATAGCCAGTCATGGTGGCACACTCTTGTAATCACAGTACTAAGGAGGCTGAGACAGGAGGATCTGGGTTCGCAGCCAGCCTCAGCTACTTAGTGAGGCACTCCGCAACTTAGTGAGACCCTGTTTCAAAAATAAAGAATAAAAAATAGGACTGGGGTGTAGCTCGGAGGTAGAATCCCCCTGGGTTCCATCCCCAGTACCGGAAAAAAAAATCATTTTTTGAAGCTGGGTATGATGGTGCATGCCTGTAATCCTAGTACTTGGGAGGCTGAAGCAAGAGGATCACAGATTCAAGGACAATCTCAGTGACCTAGTGAGACCCTGTTTCAAAATAAAAAATAAAATAGGGCTGGGGGTGTAGCTTGGAGGTAGAATGTCCCTGGGTTCAATCCTGAGTAACACACATACACACACACACACACACACACACACACACACACACACACCATTCTATGAATTGAGCATGATGGTGCGCATATGTAATACTAGCTATTTAGGAGGCAGAGGCAGAAGGATTACAAATTCAAGGACAGTCTAGGCAACTTAGTGAGACCCTGTTTCAAAATAAAGAATAAAAAATAGGACTGGGAGTATAGCTCAGAGGTAGAATGCCCCTGGGTTCAATCCCCAGTACTGCAAGAAGAAGAAGAAGAAAAAAAAAGCAAAAGCAGAGCCAAAATACAAGACAAAACAACAGCAACAAAAACAAAGGTGGGGGATGCAGCTCAGAGGCAGGCAGAATACTCTGGGTTTTATCACCAGTATGGCAAAAAACTAACCACAAAAATAAAAGTTATGAAATGATATGATGTATTG
This sequence comes from Graphiurus murinus, assembly GCA_004027655.1. NCBI lineage: Eukaryota > Metazoa > Chordata > Mammalia > Rodentia > Gliridae > Graphiurus > Graphiurus murinus. Next base: position 57,398 of record PVLC010004143.1, read on the forward strand.
CGGTTCATTTTAATAAATATGGGAGTGGAAAGGAGGAAGAAAGACAAATGAAAAACCCAAAATTAGTAAAAATCAATGATCAAATACATAGATGTTCTTATTACTATTCTACTTTTCCATATGCTTAAAATTTTCCATTATAAAAAAAATGCAAATACCTTTATTCTCAGGAGACTGAAAGCTGGAAGATCTCAAGTTTGAGGCTGGCTCAGCAACTTGGAGACCCTGCCTCAAAATAAAAATAAAATAGGTGGGGAGTTTATCTCAGTGATAGGGAACCGCTGTGTTCAATCTAGTATTGAAAAAATCCCTTTGTTGATGTCTTAGTGTGGTTTTGGGAGGGAACAATATTTGTAGTATGTGTCCAACTGTTATCTCTACCTAGGAATGGAAAACCTTTTGCTTTTCAACAATGTTTGTTGAGCATCCTCTATGTGCTAAGACACTCACAGGAATATGGAGACAGGAGATTATTATTCATTTTACCTGATTGACTATACTGAGTTTTTAAAAATTCAAATTTATGGCTCTCTAAATATGGTGTTTTAGAGTGTTTGACAATTTTTTCCTTTTAATGACCTTTGAATTTGTCTCAATTTTGGTTTAAATGTATGTTTTTATGAACTATGAAAGGATCTTTTTTGTGTGTGTGTGGTACTGGGTATTGAACCCAGGGGCATTCTACCTCTGAGCTACACCCCCAGTCCTATTTTTTATTCTTTTATTTTGAAACAGGATCTCACTAAGTTGCGGAGTGCCTCACTAAGTAGCTGAGGCTGGCCGTGAACCCAGATGCTCCTGTCTCAGCCTCCCAAGTACTGGATTACAAGCGTGCTCCACCATGGCCAGCTAGAAAGAATTTTTTTTTTTGCAGTACTGGGGTTTGAACCCAGGGGCATTCTACCTCCGAGCTACACCCCCAGCCCTATTTTTTATTCTTTATTTTGAAACAGGGCTCACTAAATTGCAGAGGGCCTCACTAAATAGCTGAGGCTGGCTGCAAATCTTTGATCCTCCTGTCTCAGCCTCCCAAGTACTGGGATTACAAGCATGTCACCACACCCTACAGAAAGAATCTCAAAGAGGTAAAAAGCATTGAGTTTAAGTTGGACTTTTCAAGGGTATTTCCTCAAATCTGAATACAACATTCCTACAAACCATGTAAATGGTTTAAATAATGGATAAAAATTGTACTAGCAAAGCCGGGCGTGGTGGCGCACGCTTGTAATCCCAGCATTCGGGAGGCTGAGACCTGAGGATCCGGGTTCGAGGCCAGCCTCAGCTACCTAGTGAGGCACTCCGCAATTTAGTGAGACTCGGTTTCAAAATAAAGAATAAAAAAAATAGGGCTGGGGGTGTAGCTCGGAGGTAGAATGCCTCTGAGTTCAATCCCCAGTACCCAAAATAAACAAACAAACAAAAAATTGTACTAGCATTAGTACTAGGAGTAGAGAATTATTTTTATTTACTAGTATTCAGAGGGAAAAGACAAAATCTCTATCAGGAAATCCCACAAAGGTAAGAGATTCTTTCTGGCAGATAGAAAAGAATAGGGAAAGCTGGGTGCCGCATCACATGCCTTATAATCCCAGTATTTGGGAGACTGAGAAAGGAGGATCATAGATTTGAGGCCAGTCTCAGCAATTTAACAAGAGCCTCAGCAACTGAGACCTTGTTTCAAAATAAAAAATAAAATAGGGCTGGGGGTGTGGCTTAGAGGTAGAATGCCCCTGAGTTCAATCCCCAGAACCCAAAACAAACAGACAGGGAGCATAGTGTTGATGACTAGTATAATCTGGCTTAAAATGAAAACCTTGGCTTTTTTTTTTTTTTTTTTTTTTTTTTGGTTAGTGATAGAAATGCCCTGGATTAAAGGTATTACTTATTAAATTTATTGTTATATGAAATTGTTCCTATTAGTCTTAAGGGAACTATTGCTCTCCTATGGGGCAGACAGCTATTAGAGAGTCCATGAACCATCAACCTTGGATCTTAGCAGATAACACTAGGAGGCCAGCCACTCCATCCAGAAAGCAATTTATTACACCCACTTACCACTTGATTATCTCTCTTCTCCCCCTCTCCTTCTTTGAGGTTCCTAGAATACTTGTCTTAAGGGGCCAAGATCAAGTCAATCTTTCAAGGAAGCAAAAAGCCTTTTGCTTTGGCTGCTTTTCCTTTTGACTATACATGTTTCTCTCAACAACTGAGGTCTTCCTGATAAAATGTGTAGTGTCTGTGTGTGTAAACATGGGCATTCAAGTACAGAGTGGGAGGTGCTTAGAAAGTTCTACAGAAGTCATGTGGGCAAGCCTGGCATGGTAGCACACTGTTGTAATCTTAGTACTTGGGAGGTGGAGACAGGAGTATCACAGGTTCAAAGCTAGCCTCAGCAACTTAGGGAGACCCTGTTTCCAAATAAAAAAATAAAATACATCTAGGGGTGTAGCCCGGAGGTAGAAGGCCCCTGGGTTCCATGCCCAGTCACACACACACACACACACACACACACACACACACACACACACGAAGTCATGTGGGCAGCACTGTTACACTTGCCCAGTGGTAGGTTATGGTGAATGGACAGTGAAAAACCTATCAGATTATAACCTTGAGAGCAAGGGTAGGTTTTAGATGTTCTTCCAAAAGCATTAGCATCATGCCTTACATGTAAGAAATGTTCATTAAATATTTTCATTATTTATGTATTCATATTAATTTATGCTATAGGAAAAGTACTATTAACATTGAATTTGTATTACTTGGTTTACTTCTCTTTGAACTTTTGAATAAAGTCTTCTGGTTCTATCTGGTGAAGTATGCAAAGGCCTAGAAATTAGTTATAAGTGATATAAAACTCTACTTTTAATATTCTGCCTTCCATATATGTCAGGGGTATCATCGGAGAGAATGACATCTTTTTAATAAAAGAGGCCTTCCT
>PVLC010004143.1:60438-80637 GCA_004027655.1 Graphiurus murinus
ATCCCAGCATTCGGGAGGCTGAGACCGGAGGATCTGGGTTCGAGGCCAGCCTCAGCTACCTAGTGAGGCACTCCGCAACTTAGTGAGACTCGGTTTCAAAATAAAGAATAAAAAATAGGGCTGGGGGTATAGCTCGGAGGTAGAATGCCCCTGAGTTCAATCCCCAGTACCGCAAAAAAAAAAAAAAAAAAAAAAAAAAGAGGCCTTCCAAAGACCACATTACAGCATGAAAAATAATTTCATATTCTCTTTTAATGATTGATAGATTGAATTTCAGTTACCCCTTTTTAAGTTTTCTATGCTCTTGGCATTATGTTAGGTATGTCCGTTCCAACTCTCAAAGGGTTCACAATCTAATGAGGAAAATAAAGTATAAAATTAAACTATGAACTGGGCATGGAGGCACACACCTGTAATCCCAGTATTTGGGAAGCTGAGACAGGAGGATTGCAGGTTAGAGGCCAGCATGTGGTGACTTAGTGAGATCTTGTTTCAAAAAAAAAAAAAAAAAGAGAGAGATAGGGGCAGCTAGGTGTGGTGGTGCATGCTAATAATCCCAGTACTTGGGATGCTGAGACAAGAGGATGGCAGGTTCTAGGCCAGCCTCAGCAATTTAGTGAGATCCTGTTTCAAAATAAAAAATTAATAAAAATTAAAAAAAAATAAATAGGGATGCCTTATATTCCTTCTTTCCCAAGATTTCTCTCCAGTTTTACCACTGAGTCATAAAATTGTACCATGGGAATGAGGCCTTAAAAGTTGCCTAATCAGACTTTCTATCTGATGTTTAGTAAGGTCTTTGCTGAGAGAGGGGATGTCATTGGGCTTGTGTCACTAAGAACATATTAGATGACAAAGAACAGAAAATCCAAGTCCTGTTGGTTTAATCATGAAAGTAGACCTGGGTTTAGAGTTGTTTGATTGAGAGACTCAAAAACATCACCAACGATCAGATTTCTCTTTGGGAATGCTTTCTTTATGTTGGCTTCATTTTATCCTGGGTAGCCCTTGTGTTGGAATTGGCTGTTCATGGTCCAACGGCTCCTTGTGTTTTTGAGCACATGTAGAATAGAAGGGATCACCTCCGAACACGAAGGAAAAACTTCCTAGAAAATTGCCCCTCTCATTGGCACAAACCGTGTGACTTGTGATGTCAACTGCTAACCAATAACTGTTGCAAGGAATATATTATGCTAATTTTCTTAGAATGGAATCACCTGCTCCAGCAGGTGTACTGGCAGGGATGGGACTAAGAGTTGTTTTGTTTTTCTTACCAAGATAAGGGCTGGAGGGAGAGTGGATACTGGGAAGGTTACTACCAAGTATCTGACATAAGATCCAGGTGTAGTCATTACAACGCCATAGAAGCCCCAGTATCCAAAAGTCAATTCTGCTGGACAGCTCCAGTTGTAATACAGTAACGGCATATTTGCAGCTGAGTCTACCTCCTTGCTTTCATCCAAGTCCAGGATCTAGTGGTTGCTTCTTGCCGTGTTGTTGACCCCAGGTGTTGGCTGTTTTTTCTATTTGTCACTTTAGATGTGTCGTCTTCACACTATTTCCTTTGCTTGGGCCTTACTGCCCTTGCTGATTCAAAAGAGTCAAAATACTGACTGCCATTCGAGGAAACCTTACTTCCAGGCCCGATCTTAAAGTGTAGAGGCTTAGCTAGTTTGTCTTCCTTCTACTTTTTGCTTCTTCAGGACAAGTTCAGAATTTGCGCATCAAGATAGTAGCTGTGTGACAAGTTCCACTTTCAAGAACTCATCCCGTTGTACAATTCGGTAGCTCGAACTGGGTTCGGGTGGGAGGTGGGTTCGGGGGTAGACATGGGAGCCTGGGTGAGTGGAGTGTTTGAGCCTGAAGCCCAAGCTGCTTTGTGTGGTGTGCGGGAGGTTTTGACCTGTCTTCGGCATTCGGCTTGGCACCAAATGTGCCAGCCGCATTTACTTTAGGAGCGGCCGAGGTGTCCCGGTGACCCCCACGCGCGCAGCGCAGCCTCCGGGGCCGGGCCCTGCGGGCCCAGACCAGCGCGGCGTCCAGCGTGGCTGGCTGGGCCGTGGCAGCCATCAGTGCTCTGAGGTCTCGGGCTCCGAATCCTGACGCTCCCGCGGCTCGGTCTCCGTCGCGCCGATGCAAGGCCCGAAACCCTGGGAGACCGGCGCAGGGAGGCGCCCCGGCGTCCGCCGCCCGGCTCCCCAGGGGCCGGGACAGGCGCCCTCGGCTGCTGCCCAGCCCGCCTCCGGGGTGCCAGCGCGCACCTCGCCCGGCCGGCCCGCCTCCCCCGGCCGCGGGCTTTGTCCGCCGGCCCCGCCCCGCCCGCCGGCCCCGCCCCGCCCGCCGGCCCCGCCCCGCCCCCTCCGGCCCCGCCCCGCCCCGCCCCCCGCCGGCCCACTTCCTCGGCGCAGGCGGCGGCCCGGCCCGGGGACGCAGGGGTTAACCGAGGCTCGGCCCGGCGCGGAGGGATCCGAGGCGAGCGAGCGCGGTGCTGAGGTCGCCTCAGTGAAAAAAATGTCCGCCTGAGGAGACCCACAAGTTCTATTCGGGGGGACCGCCAGCCCGCCCCGGGAGGAAGGGCCGGCCAGGCCCGAGAGCCGCCCGCCCCGCCCGGACCCGAGAGCCCGCGCGGGCCGAAGTGAGGGAGCCGCCGGGCGGTGCACGGGCTGCCGAGCCCGCTCTCCCGGCCGAAGTGAACTTTAATCGGGGTGGTTGGATGCGGAGACGGGGCGGCAGGTAATTGCGAGCTGGCGAGCGGGCGGGGGCCGGCGTGGTGGGCCGGGGCCGCCGCCGCCCTGTCCCCGCCGGACCCGGGGCGTCCCGGCCCGCGCCCCAACTCCGCGCCGATCCCGAGGTCCCTCCAAGTTGGGGAGCGGCGGGCGGGCGGCCAGGCCCCGGCGCGCTCGGCCTGGGTCGGCGCTCGGGCTCCGGCGCGGGGGAGCGGGGCTCATTGTTCGGCGGGTCCGGGGCAGGGCAGCAAAAGTGGGAGGCGGCCGCGCCCGGGAGCCGCGGTGCGGGCGCCGCGCTGGGTGTGGGAGGGCGCCCTGGCTGCGCGGGGCTGCGGGCCGACCCCCGGGGCCCGCGGGGACGTCCGGGCGCGGCCGCCGCCGAGGGCCTGCGAGCGGCGCGCTCGCTCAACTTGTCGGTTCTATTGTTGCCGAGCGAGTGAGTCACTTCAGCTCGCCCCTCGCCGCCGCTCCGCTCGCCGGACGCCGCGTCGCCCGCACCCCGACCCTCGAGACCCGCGGCGGCCCGCCCCGCGCGTCCGGGAGGGGACCGGGGTCCGCTCGGAAACTTGCGCGAGCCGCCGCGTCGCTCTCGGCCGCGGCGAGGAACGCCGGGTCCCGGTCCCGGCGCGGGCGCGGAGCTCTCCCGCCCCCTTCTCCCGCCGCGGTGGGAATGAGCCCGGGACTTAGAAGTTCGCTCCGCGCCCGCGCCGCTCTTCCTCCTCCCTTACGCCTCTTTCCACCCCTGGTGCACTTTGGGCTTCTGTGGTCTCTCGCTCAGCTACTTTCTCTCTGCCTTAGGACCTGCTAGAAGTGGCCGAAGATGAATCCCCAGCAGCAGCGCATGGCCGCTATCGGGACCGACAAGGAGCTAAGCGACCTGCTGGACTTCAGTGCGGTATGAAAGCTTTCCTGGCATCTTGGGGGTTCTTGCTGAGACTTCCAAGAAAACAGACAAGAAAGGGGGAAAACGACCTCGACTCTAGGCAGGATGAACTCCATCTGCTTTGAGCAGTAGTTCTCCGGGCTGGAGCTCAGCTCCCTTAAGTTGGACACCTGAACTTTGATGTAATGTATAGACTTGCAGATTTCAAACTTTAATGCCAGAGGGTCGTTTGATTTAGCCAGTTAAAAGAACAATGTAATCATGAGCTTTGGTTTAGTCACTTTGACCTTGATGATTGACAGTGATATATTTTTTTCTTCAGCACTTCTCACCGTTTACCTCCCCAAGATCTTATGGTTCCTGAAAGATGTTAGCTAAAAGAAGGCCAATCCAGGGCTAAAATTTTCAGCCTTTTGAGCTGAGTACTTTTATTTTAAGATAAATATACAGTATATGCATGTACTATATGTACAGACAACATGGGAAATGTCTTAAAAATATAAAGTGAAACCTCAGGTCTCACTGCCCTTATTTCTTTCAAATGCGTTAAATGCCTTTATTAAACTGCCATTGAAAGGCAGGACCAAGCCGGGCGTGGTGGCGCACGATTGTAATCCCAGCCTTCGGGAGGCTGAGACCAGAGAATCCCGGTTCAAGGCCAGCCTCAGCTACCTAGTGAGGCACTCCACAACTTAGCGAGATCCGGTTTCAAAAAAAGAATAAAAAATAGGGCTGGGGGTATAGCTCGGAGGTAGAATGCCCCTGAGTTCAACCCCCAGTACCGCAAAAAAAAAAAAAAAAAAAAAAAAAAAAAAAGGCAGGACCAATACTTGCTTGATGGAACTGTGATACAATCCTTACTGTATGTAGTAATTTCATTGGATATGAATCTGACTGTAAGTGCTTATTAAGCAACGATAATGTAATGAGAGTCACTTAGTTGCAAAGTGAAGATGATGGCTAAAAATTTACCATTTAAACTTAATTACCCTGGAATCTTTCATTTTAGTGACAGTAGTTTTAGAATAAATTCCTAACACTGTTAGTGTTAGGAAATAGTATCATTCAGTGTTGCCATTTTAGACTGAATGTATTTCAAGTTTTGGTGGACATTGGTTTGCAAGGAGTCTAGAAGAATTTCAGAATTAACATATACATTTGGGTTATTTTGCAGATGTTTTCCCCACCTGTTAATAGTGGGAAAACCAGACCAACGACACTGGGAAGCAGTCAGTTCAGTGGATCAGGTAAGAGAATGTCAGAAACTCATATTTTGGTGTGATAAATTTTAGTAGAAAAGTACAAAGCATTTTACTATCTTCATGCCATTCTTTAGGGTGTCAAATTAAAATGATAAAAACAAATCCTCAAATTTGGGCAGTTGTGCTAAGGATTCATTGATATATTTGTAAAGATTGAAATATGGATTTAAAGTTCTATTTACTATGAATTATAAAATCGAAACTGTCTTGAAATTAAGGGATTATATCATGCCTGTATATTTAGAAAAATGCCAGATGAAAATGCTCTGTGGTTCATTGGTGATCTTTAAAAAAAAATACTTCATATAAGGATGTACTTGCTAATTTTTCAGCTCATTAGCATTATTAAACTCTGAGTTCTAAAAAAATGGGCAAAATAGTATTATTGGGTATCTGTGTGCAGAAAGTGGAATTGAGTGAAGCAATAATTAGTAAGAGATTTAGGTAGGTGTTGTGGTGCATATCTGTAATCCTAGTACTTGAGAGGCTAAGGCAGGAAGATCACAGGTTTGAGGCCAGTCTTTATAACTTAGTGAAGACCCTGTTTCAAAATAAAAAATAAAATAGGGTTGGGTTTAATCCTTTTAAAATAAGATTTATTTTAAAAAAAGATTGCCATTCCTTTTAAAATGTTAATAGACTAAATGTTAGAAATCAGTAGAAACTTAGATTTATTTTAAATGACATCTAGTAGATGAATGAATTTTATCCTGTATTCACATTACATTAGGATAATGTGTAAAGTAAAATAGAATCCTATTCCTACACTAGTGCTTTAAATTTACTTTTGGTGTATTTAAAACTACTTTGTTCCATTATTAAATTGTTATTTTGTTTTTCAAACGTTTTTTAAAATTTACAACTTAAAAATAAACATTCCAGAAGCAAGGGCTATTCTAATGTATAAAAACTGTAATTTTCTGTTTAATTTAAATTTATTTGAATGGAAAAAAATAAAGCCATACAGCATCATCTTAAGAAAAGCAGCTGTCAAACCTCTGGGTTGAAACTCAGTAATTGCTCTTTGATCAGTGCTTTTTTATTTACTCTAGTAAAATAATTGATTTCTTAAAATGCTGTGAGAGCAAAACATTAGCAAATAAGATTAATTTCATAGCTAATTTAGTACTCTTCTACTTTATATTAAAAATGTTCTTATTTACAACCACACCCTAATTTATTAAAATTCATTTTTAATTATGAAAGACTTGGGAGAATAAAGCATGTCATTTAATATCTTACATAAGTAAAATAAAAGCGTTTTTGGGTTTTACATAGCCCAAAGAATAATAAAGTATATATTTGCTCAGAAGGATATCATGAAACGTTTGTGAAACCTAATTCTTCTCCTATCTTCTTCCTTTTTATTAGTAATCAACTGAAAGTTTTTATTTTTTTATTTTTTGGGGATAAGGGAAGACAATTATTAAAATAGAAGGTGGCTATTTTCCCTTTATCAGTGTGTTGAGTACATTTCAATTTTTGCAACTAAGAATTCATTCTCATGAACTTTCAAATTGACTTTGTCTAATATATGGTAGATACCTTGTATATTTCCTTAAATGAATAGTAATATTGTTATTTCCTACTGTTCCAACTTAAGTTGTGGAAAATACATTTAACTGGACTCTTCCTGACAACAAGGATATGGACTATGGCATTGGAGTTGTTTGTTAGCCACTTTTCAGTAGGTTGCATTACACAAAGATATTTTTCTATATTGTAGAAATGATCACACTTGATTTTTTTTTTTTTTTTGGTGTTACTGGGGATTGAACCCAGGGGTATTCTACCTCTAAGCTCACTCCCAATCCTATTTTATTTATATTTTGCAGTACTAGGGATTGAACTCAGGGGCATGCTACCTCCAAGCCACACCTGAGCCCTATTTTTTATTCTTTATTTTGAAACAGGGTCTCACTAAGTTGTATAGGGCCTCACTAAGTAGCTGAGGAGGTTGGCCGTGAACACAGATCCTCTGGTCTCAGCCTCCCACATACTGGAATTACAAGCATGCCACCATGCCCGGCTTTATTTTTTAGTTTGAAACAGGGTCTTACTAAGTTGCAGAGGGCCTCACCAAGTTGCTGAGGCTGTCTCAATATCCCAAGTACTGGGATTATAGTTGTGCACCACCACACCTGGCATACTTGGTTCTTTGGAGTAAGAAATTTTAGTTTTAGTTTATTTATTATTTATCCATTGAAGATTAGAACTTAAAACACCTGAATAGTGATTATAGCAATACTTAGTTGTTTATTTTAAATGCCTGAAGAATTATAATAATAAAAAGGTTATGACCTTTAATAGTGAGTGGATTTAAGTTTTGAGAGGATAAAATGACGTGACTCTTCTGTTTCAAAGTATACTGGTAGATATGTCTTCTCTATAGCCATTTCTTATCTTGAAGGTAATGTCTAAAAGAGATTGGCATATTAATATTTTGTTTTTATACCTTACATACTTTATGGACATTTGAATCATCTTCTGCTGTGATTCCAAAGTAAATTATGTAGTACATCCTAATGCAGCGCATCAGGAGCTAAAGATCTGACTTTGCTTTTGAAGAGCTGATTAGAGTTTTTTGTCTTTGGAGTAACATTTGCAAAACCTTATTTCTTTTGTTCTGTGAAAGCTGTAGTTTATAATTGTGCAGTATAGTTTCCTCTTGATTATTTGTCCTTTTAAAGGATGACTTAATTTCACAGTGGACTGTTTTTAAGAAATAGTGTATAATAATTTTAGAAATTTTTTTAGCTGAACGTTATATACGTATATACTATATACGTTTATACTATAACGTTACCTTTATCTTATTTCTGAAGCAAAACAAATAACTTGTGTGATAGCTGACACTTCATCAAAAGTCATTGTGGAATAGATATATTTTTACTGTTGCTTATTTGTCTTATAATGTTATTTCTTGATGAAGGTTTTAGTTTCCTTTGCTTTATAGTTAGAGTATGAATATGTCCACTTGTTATGATAGGCTTTGTGAAGTGTTTCTGTAGTGAGCTTGAGAAGTGTTTCTGAGTGAGGTAGGTATTCTATAGGGAAGTGATTATATAGAAAGAAAGTTTGTTGAAAAACTGACAAGATGGCAGTGGTTTGGTTTAAGTATACATTTAGGTATACATTGTAATTTTGTATTTAAATTTTAGTAGATTAAGTATTTGGATGATATCTGAAAGTTTCCTTCATTAGTTTTTATTTATTTATTTGAATTGAACCCAGGTGCATTTTACCTCTGAGCTACACTTCCAGCCCTATTTATTTATTTATTTATTGCAGTACTAGGGGATTGAACTCAGGAGCATTCTACCTCTGAGCTATACCCCAGCCCTATTTTTTATTCTTTATTTTATTTTGTTTTTTTGCAGTATTGGGGATTGGACTCAGGGGCATTCTACCTCTGAGCTATACCCCCAGCCCTATTTTTTATTCTTTATTTTGAAACAGGGTCTCACTAAGTTGAGGAGGGCCTCACTAGGTAGCTGAGGCTGGCCATGAACCCGGATCCTCCGGTCTCAGCCTCCCAAATGCTGGGATTACAGCATGCACCACCAGGCCCGGCTATTCTTTATTTTGAAATAGGATCTCACTAAGTTGCAGAGTGCCTCAGTAGGTAGCTGAGGCTGGCCTTGAACCTGGATCCTCCGGTCTCAGCCTCCCAAATGCTGGGATTACAAGCGTGCGCCACCATGCCCAGCTCCCGTTTTATTTTTTATTTTGAAACAGAGTCTCACTAAGTTGTGGAGGCTGGCCTCAAACCTGTGCTCCTCCCATCTAAACCTCCCAAGTACTGGGATTACATATGTGTATCACCACACCTGGCTTCCTTTGTTGGTTTTTGAATCCAAGCGATAAGAAATGTTAGTATGACTCTGATGCGTCTAGCTAGAAAGTTATTTTAACTTCAAGGTGAAGATTTACTTTTCCTTCCTGAAATCAGATTTTTATAAAAGTGTAGATTGCTTCTTGCTTGCTTAAGATTTCTGGAAGTAGCCAGGTGTGGTGGCGCATGCTTGTAATACCAGTACTTAGGAAGCTGAGACAGGAGGATCACAGGTTGGAGGCCAGCTTTAGCAACTTAATGAGGCCCTCCACAACTTAATGAGATCCTTTTTCAAAATAAAAGAAGAAAATAGAGCCGGGCGTGGTGGCGCACGCTTGTAATCCCAGCATTCGGGAGGCTGAGACCCGAGGATCTGGGTTCGCGGCCAGCCTCAGCTACCTAGTGAGGCACTCTGCAACTTAGTGAGACTCGGTTTCAAAATAAAGAATAAAAAATAGGGCTGGGGGTATAGCTCGGAGGTAGAATGCCCCTGAGTTCAATCCCCAGTACCGCCAAAAAAAAAAAAAAAAAAAAAAAAAAAAAAAAAAAAAAAGAAGAAAATAGGGCTGGGGGTGTGGCTCAGTGGTAGAATGCCCCTAGGGTCCATCCCCCCCCCAAAAAAAGATTTTTGGAAATAATTTTGGGAAGATTTTTTTTTTTTTTTTGTAGTGAGGATTGAACACAGGGGTTTTCTACTTCTGAGCTACACTTCCAGCCCTATTTTATTTTTTATTTTGAAACAGTGTCTGACTAGGTTGCTGAGGATCTTGCTAAATTGTTGAGGCTGGCCTTGGACCTGCAATCTTCCAGTTTCAGCCTCCCAAGAATTGGAATTACAAGCATGCTCTACCATGCTCAGTTTAAGGAGTATTTTCTGGTAATTTTTTGTAAAGGAATACAGTTTATTATTCTTCATTTACCAATCATTTGCATTAGGGATTTTCAGATGGATATAGTCTTTTTGAAAATATTGATATATTAAATTGCTCTTCAGTAATTTATTAAACTTTTTGTTTTGAGATAACTATATATTGATGTGCAGTTATAGGAAAGTATAATGTAGAGATCCCTTGTACCCATTACTCAGTTTCCTGCAACGGTAACATCTTGCTAAACTGTAGTACAGTATCACAATGAAGTTTTTGTTTTTTTGGTCCTACTGGGGATTGAACTCAGGGGCTTCTACCTCTGAGCTACACTCTCAGCCCTATTTTTTATTCTTTATTTTGAAACAGGGTTTCACTGAGTTGCAAAGGGCCTCACTAAGTAGTGGAGGCTGACTGCAAACCTTCAATTCTTCTGTCTCAGCCTTCCAAGTACTGGGAAAACAAGTGAAAATGAGCCCCACCATGCCCAGCACAATGAAGTTATTGATAGTGATTTTGTCAAGCCACAAAACTGTTCCATTGTCACAAGGATTCCTGATGTTGCCCTTTAATAATTACATCTACCTCAGCAACTTAGTGAGACCCTTACTGAGACCATGTTTCAAAATAAAAAGTGCTAGGGGTGTAGCTCAGAGGTAGAATGCCCCTGTGTTCAATCCCCAGTACCCCTCATCTCCCCAAAATGCATCTACTTCTCAAGTAATTAAAAAATCCATAGTAACTTCTATTAGATACTACTCACCACGTTAATTACTGCAAGGTTATTAAGAGCCTACTCACCACGTTAATTACTGCAAGGTTATTAAAAGCCTACTCACCCTATTAATTTTTTATTTTATTTGTTTTTTGCGGTACTGGGGATTGAACCCAGGGGCGTTCTACCTCCATGCTTACCCCCAGCCCTATTTTTTATTCTTTATTTTGAAACCGAGTCTCACTAAGTTGCGGAGTGCCTTACTAGGTAGCTGAGGCTGGCCGCGAACCCGGATCCTCCGGTCTCAGCCTCCCGAATGCTGGGATTACAACGTGCGCCACCACGCCCAGCATACTCACCCTATTAATATTTTAAATTGCTATAGCATTATTTGAATTTGTCAAGAAAGAAAATCAAGAAAGAGAAAACTAAACTTTTACCAATGTGTGTTTTTAAGCTGAATTAATATAGTAGGGATAGGAATGATGATTTTTTTTTTTGCAGTACTGGGGATTGAACCCAGAGGCATTCTACCTCCGAGCTACATCCCCAGCCCTATTTTTTATTCTTTATTTTGAAACAGGGTTTCACTAAGTTGTGTAGTGCCTCACTAAGTACCTGAGGCTGGCTGCGAACCTGCGATCCTCCTGTCTCAGTCTCCCAAGTACTTGGGTTACAAGTGTGCACCACCACGCCTGACAAGGAATGATGACTTTTAAACAGAAAGAAAACTGGGTTTGGCTTTTCACATAAAGTATTTTAAGGTTATGAGTAGGGTGTGGGACACATTGTATATTGGTCAGTGTAGAAATTTATAATAACTGTAATTCTTAGTAATATATGCTTGTTAAAACTGAACTATGTTAGGCATTTGTTTTGGATAAGCTATAGTGTTAAATGAGTAACTGAAGTCAGCAGACATGTGGAGAAAAAACAATATTTTAGAATAAATATGGTCGGCTATTAAGTAGCTCATTTAAGGAAAAAGTTAAGTAGGAAAGGGGTCTTTTAGAGACAACTTATAATAGGAAAATACAACTTGGAAAACAGAAAAATTAGAGATAGGATTATAACCATGACTAGTACGTTCTTCAGAACAATTCCTATAGTATTCCTTTAAAAGTCATGACTTATAATGGATTTGGAAAACAACTTGATTGCATCAGAGTTTTAGAGACTATGGAAGCATATCTATAATTAATTATCTTTGTCTATTTTCATTAACACTTTCAATAGAAATTCAAGTTTCTGTCTTTTGAGCTATCCTTTGGTGTATTGTTTTTTTTTTTTTTGGTACTGGGGATTGAACTCAGGGGCATTTTACCTTTGAGCTACACCCCCAGCCCTATTTTTTATTCTTTATTTTGAAACCGAGTCTCACTAAGTTGCAGAGTGCCTCACTAGGTAGCTGAGGCTGGCCGCGAACCCGGATCCTCCGGTCTCAGCCTCCCGAATGCTGGGATTACAAGCGTGCGCCACCACGCCCGGCTTGGTGTATTGTTTTGAGGTTTAAAATTTATATTCTCTTGGAATGGGAAGATAAAAATGAAGACATTCAACTTTGAATATAAACACAGTTGTTTTTACATATTAGATATAACAGGACCATACAAAATATACTATTACACAAAAGCGAGATTAGAACAATTGGTAATTATATCTGAAATATCGCTGCCTGCTTAATATTGTTGAAGACTTGCTGCAAAAGTAATATTGTTAGGATCTCCTGAAAAAGGAAAAAAAAAAAAAAAAAGCTATTTCTGGACCGTGCATGGGATGCCTTTTTCAAAAAATCATTAAATAAGATTACTGTATGTATCACCTGGATATATGCTTTTAAGATGGGAATGTTGAAATGGCAAATCTTATGTGGGAATAAAATTTAGGGAATAAAATGAGAAGACAGACATTTAAACATATCAGTTTATAAAACTAATGAATGATACCCTATTTTGTTAAATAGTTGAATTATATTTACATATATTTATCTCATTATCAGCTAACCACATATTATTCAGTACCTACTTTGTGCAGGCTGATTTTCTAGTAGTTTTTGAGAAGATGAGAAAGACCTGATAAGAAAAGGTGATAGATCTGAAGTAGAGAAATTTCATTATTTAGATGTGAAGAAAAATCTAAAATTGTGAGGTAAACTTCTAGGACAAAAAATTTCAACAACTGTACATTGATATAATTTTAGTTAAGTCCCTAAGAATAAGAATGTGTTGTTGAGCCAAGAAAGTGGCTTAAGGAATACTCAGGAGTTTTGAATTTAGAGTTGACTTGTGAAGGAGATAATGAAAATGAGTTAAGGAGGAGAAGAACTGGCCTCTCAGATGTGGAATAGCACGAGGAGATACCTGGAATTGGGAATTTGACTTGATCCAAAGGCATATACAGTTTGGGGAAATAGAAGCTGGTCTTTATTGATCACTACTTCTTTTTTTTTGCGGTACTGGGGATTGAACTCAGGGGCATTCTGCATTCTACCTCCGAGCTATACCCCCAGCTCTATTTTTTATTCTTTATTTTGAAACAGGGTCTCACTAAGTTGCAGAGGGCCTCCACTAGGTAGCTGAGGCTGGCCTCGAACCTGGATCCTCTTGTCTCAACCTCCCAAATGCTGGGATTACAAGCATGCGCCACCACGCCCGGCGATCACTACTTCTTAATTCACATTTACATACTATTATCCGCAGCCATACTAAAGGGTTCACATTACGAATATTACTTATTAGCTGGGTGATCTTGGGTAAGTAGTCTTTCTGTGCTTCTATTTCTTAATCTGTAAAGTAGGATTCATATTAGGATTGTTATGACGTTAAATGATCTATACATGCAAAGCTCCAAGAACAGTACTTGGCACATATGCTGTAGTAGAGGGAATTGTACATGGGGAGGGAGGCAATAGAATAAGAAAAGCATTTATTTATTCGAGGTTTTTGTGCTTACCTAGTGATGAACTGGTAAAGATTTGGATTTGATGTTAATGTAGGAACTAGGAAGGAAAAAGAAAGGATTAATAAAATTTGAAGGATTGGGTTTCTGTAGGTAAGAGAAATAACTCAAGATTGCCATTTTGACTTAATTGGAGGATGGAGATGCTGAATTGTCGTGAGCATTTTCAATTTCACACAGCTGGGCTGGCGGATGTAGCTCAGGAGTAAAGCACTTGTCTAGCATGTGTGAGGCACTGGGTTCCATCCCCAGCATTAAAGGTGGAGAAAGAAGAAGAAAACAAAATTCACATGATCTGAGACTCTTCTGGCAAATTTGGAGACTTATGAGGGAAGGGTGATGGCAGATGAGTTAAAAGATACTGGTTTAAGAAAAGAAAACAAAATGCCAGCTTATTTCTGCCTATAAAATTAATACATAGGTGTCATCGTAAAGAAAATTGGAGAAAAGAAAGAACAACAAAGGAGAAAAAACCCTTATTTTATTACCCAGAGAAAATTATTATATTTTATTTCCTTCCAGTCTTTTTCCTGATAGTCCTGTGTTTGCAAAGTTAAGAGGTTATAGTTTCATTTTCTGTACTGCTTTTTGAATTTAACTTAATATTCTGTCATATGCATTTTCTCATGTTACTAAAGAGTCTATAAACTTGGTTGTATACTATTCCTATGGGTTGGTGTAGTTCTGTTACTGTTGACATTTAGGAATTTTTTTTGTTTTTGTTTTTAGTACTGGGGATTGAACTCAGAGGCATTCTACCTCTGAGCTATACCCCCAGCCCTATTTTTTATTTTTATTTTGAAACAGTGTCTCACTAGGTTGATGAGACTCTTAATACTTGCTGAAGCTGTCCTCGAACCTGCAGTCCTCCTGTCTCAGCCTCCCAAATACTGGGATTACAAGTGTATGCCACCACGCCCAGCGACATTTAGGAATTTATGTTTATTAATTTGCCTTTTGAAATAAATAATGTGATAGCAAACACCTTTTTGTACATGCATACATTTTTATCCACATTTAGATTTCCTGTGGATAGGAGATACAGGTTTTTTGTTTTTTTGCCTTTAAGTTATAATTAAAGCTAAGTGAGTGAATGAATTCCTTAGGGGAATGATTTCAGAGAGAGATAAATGATCAGGCCTTGAATCATTAAGTGCCAGAGTTAGATGTGTAAAATTAGTGACTCTGGCTGATTATTTAAAGTGAAATATAAATTTTTATTAACATAAAGGAAATTATTATTTCTGTAAACTAAAGCATAGAGAGATTTGTTAGTAATGTAACTCATTCGAACCTGTTTTCTATTTCCAGCCAGATCATCCCATAATTTTTTAACATATTCTTGGCTTAGGAAGAAAATGTGTATTTTTATAGAGAGCTTAATTTTTTATTCCATGTTCAAAAATGTGCTCTTATGTGTTCCAAGTTAAAGATGTGTACTCAAAGACTGTGGTGAGTCATTCAAGCTACTATGAGCTGCTTGGGGACCTAAAGATCACCTTAAAGATCATACAGAAATGAAAACAGATTAGGGATTGGTAACCAACTTTCATTGCATTGGATGGTGACTCAGGGACAGAAGTCTTCAAAATATTATAATAAAACAAGGTATAAGAAATTATTGCTTTATTCATTTATTTATTTATTTACTTATGCAGTACTGGGGATTGAACTCAGGGGCATTCTACCTTCGAGCTATACCCCCAGCCCTATTTTTTTATCTTTATTTTGAAACAGGGTCTCACTAAGTTGCGGAGTGCCTCACTAGGTAGCTGAGGCTGGCGGTGAACCCGGATCCTCTGGTCTCAGCCTCCCAAATGCTGGGATTACAAGCGTGTGCCACCACGCCTGGCTGAAATTATTGCTTTTTAAAAATACTAACCACTACCATACATTACTATATTTTTGGTCATTAAAATTGGAGAAAATTAGCCCAGGATGTTATTTTGTCAACTCTGTTTTGGGTAGTAAGGTATCTGAATTTGGATTGAGTGAGTTTTTCTGAGTTTGTGACAGTCAGACTAATGAAGCATCATTCCAGTTACCAAATGGAAGTCTGTGTGGAGGCAGTCTTCCCTCAAAAGTTTTTGGCTTTATTTGCTTCTGGTACTTTTGCCAGTGAGCTACTGTGAGCATGATCAACTCATAATTACTCTTACACCACATTATTTGTGGCAAATGTAGAGAACACAGGTTAGACTTTATATCATCATAGCTACTCCAGTCAGTGAGCAGATGTACTGCTGCTCTCAGCAAGAATTGTGAGTATTGGGTGGGGCATGGGAGAATCCCTGCTAGGAGAGATTTACAGTCATCAAGCTTCTCAGTCCTAGAGGCATATGTTTTTTTTTTTTTTGCGGTACTGGGGATTGAACCCAGTGGCATTCTACCTCCGCGCTATACCCCCAGCCTTATTTTTTATTCTTTATTTTGAAACAGGGTCTCACTAAGTTGCGGGGTACCTCACTAGGTAACTGAGGCTGGCCGCGAACCAGGATCCTCCGGTCTCAGGGTCTCAGCCTCCAAAATGCTGGGATTACAAGCGTGTGTCACCACGCCCGGCTATGTTGTTGTTTTGAGGTTGTTAGGGGTTAAATAAGAGGTTTGCTTGTACTACTGGGGAGGGAAAAATGGCTAGGCTCACTTTGAATGTAATGGTGGAAGCATGTTTTGGGCATAACTGTTTTCAGAAAATCTGAGCTTATATGGCTACTTGTAGAGCAGGGGTGAAAATCCTGAGTTCTGCTGAGTTTAAAAGATTCTCCTATGTTTTTGTTCTTTGGAAATCCTACTATATCTAGCTGACTTTGTCATCTTCCCATTTGCTTATTTGTTTGCTATTGACATGCTCAGGTTTTTTTTTTTTTTTTTTTTGCGGTACTGGGGATTGAACTCAGGGGCGTTCTACCTCCGAGCTATACCCTTAGCCCTATTTTTTATTCTTTATTTTGAAACCGAGTCTCACTAAGTTGCAGAGTGCCTCACTAGGTAGCTGAGGCTGGCCGAGAACCGGAACCGGATCCTCCGGTCTCAGCCTCCTGAATGCTGGGATTACAAGCGTGTGCCACCACGCCCGGCTTACATGCTCAGGTTTTGAAAATTGTTTTTCAGTATTGATCCCAGTTTGGAAGAAAGTTAAAGGGAAAGTTAAAGGTTGTTTAATACTCAGTCTCTTGGTCAAAACATATATATAGCTTGAACTGATTATAACTTTCCAACTAGGTAAGTGATTAGAGCCTTTTCAAGACTGTCTTAAAAACTCTAACTTTTTTAATCTAAGTGTCAGCTAGTTCTTTTTATTCTAGGTGATTGTCAAAGATCCACAATCTCTGATCTACAATTTTAAAAACCAGAAAGGTCTGAACAATTTTTTTTTTGTATATATACTTGTCATAAACTATTTTGTTTTAACTGAAGGGAAGTCATTGACATTCTTTTATTTTTCTAATTTCTGTGTGGTTACCAGGTGCTGGGAGTGATTTGTAATAAATGGTTTATATACTATATTTTTCTTTCGAAAATCTGAAAAACAATTCTAAAATCCATGTGGTCCCATGGATTTCAGAAAAGGTATAGAGATTATCCTCCCCCATCCCCTGTATTGTTTTCAACTCACAATAAGAAATTCTTTTTTTTTGTATTAAAAGAACTTTATTATTTTAAATACAGAAAACTTGTGGTGCATTTACTCATATAAAGCAAATTCTTCTTAGAATATAGACTTTTTAGCCAGGCATGGTAGCACGTGCTTATAAGCCCAGTACTTGGGAAGCTGAGACAGGAAGGTCACAGATTCTGTGCCAGCCTCTCAGTATACTGGTATTTCCCTGGTTGACTAAAACATACAGAGAAATATTTGGAGTGCTATCAGGAGAGGTAAATTATTTTCATTTGTTTCAGCTAATCCGTCCAGAAAGGAAGCCTCAACCTTGACCATACTCTTTTTAAATTTTGACTGTTTCCTGGGAGCAAAGACAAAGGAAAATCCTACCAAGCCTCAGTGCGCTTCATGAAGAAAAAGTAGAGCTAAGATACTTATTTGTGGGGGACAGATAAAACTAGTCTTTGGTAAATTTTATTTCTTTTTATAATAGGGGATAGTATAAAAAGTTTTCAGACTAATAGCATAATGTTTAGTCCTGAAATATACTCACTATGGGAATCTTCATTAAAAAGTTGTGATTCTAATGAGTGTAAAATCTTCCTCAGGAGGCTGTCATTGGCTCAGTTCCACTGCAGTTTATCATAAACCATGAAAGTAGTAATGAAGTGTGTAATAAACTAGTCTGTTGTAGTCTGCTTTGAGAGACAGATCAGTGGCCTGTTCTGACTTTTTTGTTTGCCAGCCTGTTCATTGTAGTGTTCCCAGTGCTATTTATTGTCTCAAGAACCATGATACAGTTTATCACTATACTGTAGGAACTCAAAACAGGTGGTACTGCCAGGATCTCACTTGCCTTCATATTTATATAATTCCCCTTGTCAAATTCAAGAGCAGTGCTACAGTGAGCAGACTCCATTCTTGTTGAGTTAGACTCTAAAGCTTGTTACAAGTTGTAACAGCAGTAGGACTTTGCCCAGTGAATTATTGGGAGAAGGGGAGGAGTTTTTTTTTTAAATCAGTAATGATAAAGGTACTTCGTAAATATTTACTCATATGCTATTACTTCAAAATTCATATAGGAAGTTGGTAACTGTTCACTTTACAGCGGAAATAGAAGTCAACAGTAATATACATTTGCCTGTGGTTTCTTATTGCCCCTCAGAAGTAGCAAACTGATCAGTTGTAGTTGCACCTGCACTGATACCAATCTACACTAGAGTACCGTTTGTCTTGAGTCAGGATTTAGTATCTTCAGAAATCTTAAATTTGTTGTTGTAACGAATAGTCTTAAATGGGGTAATACTGATATTCTACAAAACAGAGTGCTTCAAGGTTTATTTTTTTATTAAGAAGTTAACAGTATAATCAAAAGCCCCTCTAAAAGTTACTTTTTAAATATGTTATTAAATATAAGTAACTACAACCTGAAATATCTTTAGGAGAGTGTAATTTTTTTGTATGTGATTGCTCTTCTTTCAGCTGTTTTTAGACTTTGTGTCTTGAGAAAATGAAATTTGATAGTTATATCGGAATATTCAGTTATTATTTAATCGAGGCCACAGAGAAAAAGACCATAGAGAATGGTAAAATTCCCATTGCAATAACTTCTTAATACTTTCTTGAAGATCTATTTTTAAATACCAATGATGAGCACAGGTAGTAGGTGAGAATGTAAAACCAAAGACCTTGGGAATGTATAGTGAGGGTTCTTGAACTCAGGAACTTCTGAGTTCTTTTTACCCTAAACATTCTTTATAATACTGTGTTGTTGTCATATTAGCCAGATTATAAACTCCCTGAAAGCAAAGATGGCATTTTACACTTGTGTTTCTGCAGAGTACCTTGCTTTGAGGTTAGTAACACTTGATGAATATTTAATTTATGTTTGAGGGTGTGTGATAGGTTGGTGAAGAAACTTAACTTGGATTTTTCTTCCTTGGCACCAGGTGCATAGTGAGGCTTAAAGGAAATACTGAAATTTATGTGGATTAGCACACTGGAGACTTGAGATGTACATTAGAATGTTCTTCCCATTCTCTTATTTCTTCTCTAAAGTTCTTAGCCCATTGAGGACTCTACATTTAAACATCAAGGATGAGCAGGAAGTGGCCAAGTGGTAAAACCATTGAGGTTTTATGTGAAAACAGCTGGCTCTACAGAACCACAGTCAGTTCTGACTCTGAAAAGCAAAAAGAAATGATACTTTCATAGTGTTTTCTTTTCACAGGGTATGTGGCACATTTGTTCTTTAGTAATATCAGATTGTGGGGACAATGGCTTGTCTAATTCTGGACTTTATTGGGTAGAGGAACTTTGTTTTATGTGGGCGTTCAGAACCATTTTACCACAGTTTGGAAACCAGTAGATTGCCAGAACTTTGGAAGTTATAGTTTTCCTAAAACTCTGATTTTTGCTGGGGAGGAAGGATTTATAATCTTCCATTTTGATTTGGGCTGGGGAGGAAAGATTTATAATCCTCCATTATAGTAGAAGTGGAGAAGCCGGGCGTGGTGGCACACGCCTGTAATTCCAGCATTTGGGAGGCTGAGACTGGAGGATCCGGGTTCTCGGCCAGCCTCAGCTACCTAGTGAGGCACTCAGCAACTTAGTGAGACTCGGTTTCAAAATAAAGAATAAAAAATAGGGCTGGGGGTATAGCTTGGAGGTAGAATGCCCCTGAGTTCAATCCCCAGTACCGCAAAAAAAAAAAAAAAAAAAAAAAAAAAAAGTGGAGAAGCTGTATAAAAGCAGAAAAGATAGTTTTGTTTTATGGAACTATGAGCCCATTTTCCTATTTAATTTGTGGTAGGAAAGTGAAACTTTTACTTAATGTTCTAAATAAACTTTGGTTTTAGATTTGGGGCTCAAACTGCCTTTTTTTAAATTATAGAAGATATATTGTCTTCACACACACATATACACCCCCCCCCGCCACACGCACGCGTGCGCGCACACACACACACACACACACACACACACATTTTAGGGTGCTGATTTTGAACCCAGGGCCTGATACATGCTAGACAAGTGCTTACTATTGAGTTATGCTCCTACCCTTCTAAAGTTAGATTTTGGATCTAGACATGATGTGTTTAGCAATTATATATTTTGTTTGTTTTAATTAGGAATTAGATTGACTACTCTTACTCTGATATAATTTGGCACTAAAATGTTACCACTGTATGTAGAATTTGAAAAAAATCCTTTATTAGGGAAAGCTTTGATTAAAGGTTGAGTTTTGTCAGTAGAGATCTAGGGCTGTATTAGGCTAGAGGTGTGAAAAAGATAAGAAAAATTCTCATTTCTATAATCTTCCACACAACAGGTATTATCCATTGGAAGTTGCTCTC